>PISX010000029.1:229250-490669 GCA_004024625.1 Mellivora capensis | reverse complement strand
ACATAGATCAATGGAACAGAATAGAGAGCCCAGAAATAGACCCTCAACTCTATGGTCAACTAATCTTCGATAAAGCAGGAAAGAATGTCCAATGGAAAAAGGACAGCCTCTTCAATAAATGGTGTTGGGAAAATTGGACAGCCACTTGCAGAAAAATGAAATTGGACCATTTCCTTACACCACACACGAAAATAGATTCCAAATGGATGAAGGACCTCAATGTGAGAAAGGAATCCATCAAAGTCCTTGAGGAGAACGCAGGCACTAACCTCTTCGACCTCAGCCGCAGCAACATCTTCCTAGGAACATCGCCAAAGGCAATGGAAGCAAGGGCAAAAATGAACTATTGGGATTTCATCAAGATCAAAAGCTTTTGCACAGCAAAGGAAACAGTCAACAAAACCAAATACAACGGACAGAATGGGAGAAGATATTTGCAAACGACATATCAGATAAAGGATAAAGGGCTAGTGTCCAAAATCTATAAAGAACTTATCAAACTCAACACCCAAAGAACAAATAATCCAATCAAGAAATGGGCAGAGGACATGAACAGACATTTCTGCAAAGAAGGCATCCAGATGGCCAAGAGACACATGAAAAAGTGCTCCACATCACTCGGCTTCAGGGAAATACAAATTAAAACCACAATGAGATATCACCTCACATCAGTCAGAATGGCTAAAATTAACAAGTCAGGAAATGACAGATGCTGGCAAGGGTGCGGAGAAAGGGGAACCCTCCTACACTTTTGGTGGGAATGCAAGCTGGTACAACCGCTCTGGAAAACAGCGTGGAGGTTCCTCAAAAAGTTGAAAATAGAACTACCCTATGACCCAGCAATTGCACTACTGGGTATTTACCCTAAAGATACAAACGTAGTGATCCGAAGGGGCACATGCACCCGAATGTTTATAGCAGCAATGTCTACAATAGCCAAATTATGGAAAGAACCTAGATGTCCATCAACAGATGAATGGAGAGGGCGCATGGGTGGCTCAGTGGGTTGAAGCCTCTGCCTTCGGCTCAGGTCATGATCCCAGGGTCCTGGGATCGAGGCCCGCATTGGGCTCTCTGCTCAGTGGGGAGCCTGCTTCCTCCTCTCTCCCTGCCTGCCTCTCTGCTTACTTGTGATCTCTGTCTGTCAAATAAATAAATAATCTTTAAAAAAAAAAAAAAGATGATTGGATAAAGAAGATGTGGTATATATACACAATGGAATACTATGCAGCCATCAAAAGAAATGAAATCTTGCCATTTGCCAAGACATGGATGGAACTAGAGGGCATCATGCTTAGTGAAATAAGTCAATCAGAGAAAGACAACTATCATATGATATCCCTGATATGAGGAAGTGGAGATGCAACATGGGGGGTTGGGGGGGTAGGAAAAGTAGAAAAGAAACAAGATGGGATTGGGAGGGAGACAAACCATAAGTGACTCTTAATCTCACAAAACAAACTGAGGGTTGCTGGGGGGAGGGGGGTCGGGAAAGGGGGGTGGGGTAATGGACATTGGGAGGGTATGTGCTTGCTATGGTTAGTGCTGTGAAGCGTGTAAACCTGGCGATTCACAGACATGTACCCCTGGGAATAAAAATACTTTATATGTTTATAAAAAATAAAAAAATTTATTTAAAAAAAAAGTAAAAGCACCAAAATGAAAGAACAATGGTGAATTTCTATGTATCTTGACAGTGAAAAAGAACTTTTTAGTATAAATCACAAGCAAAGAGCAGAAAAAGGCTGATATCTAACTTAAGAAATAAATATTTAAAGGTTAAAAGAAGCATAACTAGCAAGAAAATTGTATCTTATGATAGCAGGTTACGGTCTTTCATGTATAAAAAGTCCTTAAAAATCACTAGGAAAAATATTAACACCTTTCCTTGAAAGATGGCAAAGGTCAAAAGTTGGCAATTTAGGGGCGCCTGGGTGGCTCAGGGTTAAAGCCCCTGCCTTCGGCTCAGGTCATGATCTCAGCGTCCTGGGATCGAGCCCCACATTGGGATCTCTGCTCCGCAGGGAGCCTGCTTCCTCCTCTCTCTCTGCCTGCCTCTCTGCTTACCTATGATCTCTGTTAAATAAATAAAATAAAATCTTAAAAAAAAAAATTGTGATAAAAAAAAGTTGGCAATTTATATAAAAAATGGTGAGATATTTATGTACAACTGATCATCATTAATCAAAATTAAGAAATAATGTTTTGTCCTTAAACTGATGAATAAAAAAATTTTAATGTTCCTTGAAATATGGGCAAAATCATATACGACTAGCAGAAGTATAAATTTTTACAGCCTTTCTGGATAATTTGTCAATACTTACTGAAAGCCTTAAAAAATACAGATACTCAACAATTCCACGTCAAAGTATAATATATGCAAAGATGTATCAACTTAATGCATAAACAACCTCAATGTCCATCAAATGACTTATGAAATACTACAAAGCCAACTACATTCAATGGTAAATCAATGTTTCTCAACATTAACTTAGGCCAACGCTTCCTGGTACCCATTCTCTGCGGTGCCCACAAGCTACATTTTTTATTAGCACTTTTGTCACTTAAGTTATAAAAACAGACTGGACATATTCTTCCAACTACACATGTATTCCTTTCCTTTCAATAGTTGTAACAGTCTCATCACCTCACTTAGATTAACCTGAGTAAACATCAATAGATATAAAAACTGAAAATTACAGAGGGACATGTTCAACATGATTCTCTCTCATTCTGCAAAACAGTAACAAAACCACCCACAAAACGCACAAATTGGTTTTTACTCATGAGATGGGATGATTCTGGATTTTTATCTTTGTCTTTGTGAAAATGATACATTTTTTTCATATTTTCCATGATAAACAAATCAAGTATAATGAATTAAAAATAATCTTGGAAAAGAACATCACCTGATAGTCCATTAACAGTTAATTCTAAATATAAATAACTGCACTGTGCTTTTACTAACTTCCTCCTTTTTAGATGAAACTCTGAAAATGTAGGATTTCCTCTGCTCCTTGAACAATACATAAGTTTTAGTAAAAATTAACTGTACTTTAATCATTTCATATAAATGAGAATGGATTTTTTTAAGCTTCCAAACAGAACACTACTTAAACTTAGTTACTGTTTAGTTATGCTATTTTAATTTTTTTTTTTTCTATTTCAAAGTAGTTTAAGGAGTTTTAGAGACTTGTGAAAAGGACCATTCAGGGACAGTGAGATAAATGGCAGAAAACAAAATCAGTTTGTATCTGATAACAAGCCACTATCTATGCAAACAAGTGGAACTTTCTAGAATAAATCAAAACACAACATCAATGATGTAAACAGAAAACAAAAAAAGAAATTTGAAACATTTTCTGAACTGATCACAATAACAGTGACAGTAGTGGAATACCTCAAGATTTTGCAAGAACTTACTAAATTATATTCAGTAAGTTGTGCCCCCCTTCACTGAGTGCCTACTATATACATACTATACTAAGAAACATGCACTTTATAGACAACTTATTAGACTCTTAAGGTATTGAGTTTCTCTAATACAAGATTCAGCAGATGGACCCCACTTAGTGTTAGATTTCAAAAACGGGGGGGGGGGGCCGCGCTTGGATGGCTCAGTGGGTTAAAGCCTCTGCCTTCCACTCAGGTCATGATCTCAAGGTCCTGCCATCGAGCCCCGCATCAGGCTCTCTGCTCAGTGGGGAGCCTGCTTCCCCTTCTCTTTCTGCCTGCCTCTCTGCCTACTTGTGATCTGTCTGTCAAATAAATGGATGAAATCTTTTAAAAAAATTTAAATTTAAATTTAAAAAAATTTTTTAAAAAGGGAAGAAAGAATTCTTTCTCCTAATTTTCTGTTTTTACCTCACAGATTCATTAAATATAAAACCTTCAGACCTCAATTTCCTCACATGTTAAACAGAATTTATCCTCACTACCTTTGGTGTGACAGAGCAGTTTTGAGAATTAAAAGAGAAGTGAGTAATGTTGAAGTATCAGTTTTTCTTCCAGATAGACAGGAAGTCCAATCAATCCACATCATGCGGTTTAGAAAGAGCATGATACAGCTGAACATATAATGGCTTCAAAATCAAGGAGCCCTAAGTCAGTTTCTCAAATTAGGAAACCTCCAACACGCTTTATTCTGACCAAGTCATGTATTTTTAAAAGAACATAAAGAGATATATGAGAAAGAAACAACTTCAATGAATTTCAAAACCTGTCTATACAATCTATACAACTCAATTACAATACAGGAAAAATGAGGGGAGCCTGGGTGGCTCAGTCGGTTAGGGGTATGCCTTTGCCTCAAGTCACACATGATCCCCAAGGTTCTAGGATCAACCCCTGTGTCGGGCTCCCGGCTCAGCGGAGAGTCTGCTTCTCCCTCACCCTTTGCTGCTCCCCCTGCTTGTGCTCCCTCTCTGTCAAATAAATAAAATCTTAAATAAAAAAAGTTGTTTCATAAAGATACATTTAAAACAACCATTGTGAAAAGATTTTCAATAAATATGTTGGAATCACCTGCCCGTCAATTTGGGAGTGGGCAAAGAAAGTAGAGGAGGGGAAGATCCTGAAATCTTATTAATTAGGGTAATAAATTTCAACCAGATAATGAATTGAAATGGGACAAATGAAATTGTTGAGTAAATGTCTAAATAATTTAGAGGCAGGAAAGCAACAACAAAAACAAAAAAGTGAACAGAAGTTAAAAGCAATCTACAAAACTGAAAAACATAGCTTCATGAAAAAACTTGCTCTCCTTACAACACGTGGCCTATAAGAATCATTTTAACAAACACACCAACAGAAAAACAGGGCACAGAGCAAACAATTTTAAGAACTGCAAATATTAAGAGGTTAGGTAAAACTAAAACATACGTTTTCAACTACCAATTTGCTTATTTTATTTATCTCTATTGAAAAATTTTTGGTTGAAGTATAAATCGGTAAAATTTACTAAGAGATCTGGCCAATATGACTAAAAATGTTCACAACCTTAAATCCAGCTACTTAATTTCTAGAAGGTTCTAAAGCAGTAATAAGTTCTTCAAAGATTCCACCAGAAGAATGTTTTAATAGCATCATTTATGATAGAAAACAAAAAACTACATTAAATAATATTGGAATCAGTAATGGAATACCATATAATCATTAAAAATGATTCAGAATCTGTAAGGACATTAAAGGTCTTTACATACATTATGCAAGGGAGAAAAAAACCATACCACCCTAAATATATTATAACATTTTAGAAAGAGAAACTTAAAAACACACCAAAAGTGTTTGTTTTTGTTTGGTGGTTGTAGGTATTTTCTTTGTACCTTGTCCTTATTTGCTAAATTATCTACAAAGAGTATGATGACTTTTTTTTTAAGATTGTGTTTATTTATTTGAGATAGAGGGACAGCACAGAGGGAGAGGGAGCAGCAGACTCTCCCCTGAGCAGGGAACCCGATTTGGGGCTTGATCCCAGGACCCCAGGACCATGACCTAAGCCAAAGGCAGACGTCCAATCGACAGCCACCTAGGCATCCCCATGACTTTTTAATTAGAGGTAAAAAAATTACTTAGGAGAAAAATACAATGAAGTAGTATTGTATGATATTGAGGAGATGATAGAAGAGGGAAGAAAAAGTAAATTCTAAAATTACTGGGTATTATTAGTTTCATAGATTTTGATCTGTTTGTTGCTGTTGGGATTTGGGGAGGACAATATAAGAAATATGGTTAACTCAAATTTCTGGGCAACAGGTGAAGTGGAAAAGTAATTTTACTTTAATATGCCAAAATATCTTTTCAAGATCTCATCTAGTGTTAAGAAAAATAACACTTAAATGAATCCTACTTTGTCTAACAGTTGTTTAGTGACAATCATTCTGACAAGCTCAGCAATCAGCAAAGGTACTTTAAATGATAATCCACTTTTGAAAAATATAATATTCTAAATGAGATAGAACTTACCAACAGATAGTTGGTAAGTGTGTGACAGCTGGTTGGACAGAAATGTGGAGACAGATGAACGAGTGAGGTTGCTGGATGAATCCATGAACAAACAGAAATGAAGACTACAACTTCTCCAGGTATTTAAACTCAATTCAAACTCTTTAATTTTTCCCTCCTTAAGCCTACCACAAAGAAGACATCATTCATTAATGGCTACTATTAAAAAGCTAAGATCCAGTACTTTCCTCATTATTATAAAGGGATGAAGCTGATTTTCCTGTGTGATTTATACCCACTTAGTCTCATTACTTAGCGGAGACAGATTTTTTTTCATTTGTTGAAAACAATACTCAATGTTGTGGGTATTCTAACAATTTATACAGAATTAGCTTTTACCCACCTTCGCTAGCTGTGTGATCTTAGAAAAGTTAATTATCTTCTCTGATCTCAAGTCATTCTGATACACTGAGACACAGATAGGAAGTATGCATACATCTTCACTACTTTGCTGTGAAGATTAATTAAGATTTAGCGACCTTGGCAGGCCTGGCACAAAAACTATTGTTGCTATACCCAGGTTGAAATGGGAAAAGCTACAGACAGGGAAACAGGACAGGGAATAAGGGTTCACACCTTATTAACTCTATGATTTTGGCCCATCATCTGGGCCCCTAATCTCTTTATTGGTAAAAGAAGATTAGATTACTAGGGATTGTTAAATTGGGGCCCTATTACTATCTTATCCATGGACAGAACCCAGGGATTTTGTGAACTTGGATGTGATGCAAGTTTACGTATTTATCCCACTAATGTCCAGCTGAAATTTGGCATTTCTTCTAATTATGGATAGAGGCGATAAATCATCATTATTAGAAGTACCTGTGACTTTGTCACTATAGAAATGACAGGTTTTAAAATCACACCCCAGCTGCTGTCTACAAAAAACAAATATTACTCAATGTGTTTTAACCTTGAAAATATTTTTCAATATAGTTTCCTTCTATGTATTTTATGCATCTAAGACATTTTGAGAAGTCCACAGAATTGACCAGGCTGGAGGAATTCCATGACACCAAAGGTGGAAAACCCTTGAAAAGCCCTGTAAATTTTAGCATTTAATTTCTATGAATGAACCATATACATATAAAGTTCAATACAGGCAAAACAAATTCACAGTTAGCTTTGGTAGAGAGTAGTAGTGACAAGAAAGGACAGAAAAGGCTTCTGAAGTGGCAGTAATATCCCATTTCTTGATCTGGGGAAGAGCGACACAAGTGTGTTTGTTTTGTGAAAATTCACAGAACTATACACTTGTGATTCTGTACATTTTTCTCTATGTATCATAAGTTCAACCTTGGGAAACCAGATTAAATATATTTTTAGATAATATAAACCTGAAGCTATATTTTGGAGTTTTTATTATTACCCTGGTAGTGGAATATAGACAATTTCAATTTTACATTTTCTATCAGGTGAAGTTCCCAAAGGACTTAAAAAAAAAAAAAAGTAAAAGTGGAATCTCATGCTTCCAGACATTCTGATTTAGTGGTTCAGAGACACAGCCTGGGAATCTGCAACTGAAATATATGTCCCCTGGTAATTCCAGTATTTTGCACTCTGAAAAACACAAACTTAGGTCAAACAGAGAATGAAAAAAAAAAAAAAAAAAAAAAAAGATAGTGAAAGCCTGGTAGCTTAGAAAAGAAATCTCATTTAATAGATATGTTGATTTGGAAGATACCACAGTGGTATTTTCTTGAACTTCTAGTGTATTCTTTCTATAATATTCCTGATAGAAGGGCATCCAGGTCTTGTGCATTTATTTCCACATACAAAATAAACTAATCATTTTCTTCTCACGCGTATCTCCAAACAACAAGACTCTAAATCATCTCTTCTCCCAGCTATTACAGGCTCAGTCCCTTTGAGCATTCCTCACTGGCACTGCTGAATTTGCTGTTCTGAATGGCACTCAGTAAATATACCATGTTAAGTGAATGCTGCCACATCACCCTAACAGTGAGTGGGTTCTATTCCTTCACTTAAACATCAAACTAGATCAACTCCTTTGTACAGACAATACTAAATTCTGTTAAACAACATCTTGTTGATTTTGAGCCCCACTCTAGTCTTTCCAAATAATTTAAAAAGAAAATTCAATCTTTTAGACCCCACCCATCTTTTGTTACCACAAAGCAACAAACAGAGAGAGAGAGAGAGACAGAGACAGAGAGGGGACAAAAATCCAGGCAAACTACTAGCACTCACAGAAAACAAAAACCAAAGGCTATATAATAATCTAGGAAGAACTGAAAAAAGGAAAAATCCTTCTTCTCACTTTTCTCCCTAATTATTCCTTTAAAAAAATCACTCCCCACACACTTTAACTTATCATGTATATCAGAAAGCCTTAGAGAAAACTGAAGATCTGAGCAGTCCAAAGTCAAGAGGAAACCAGCTATTTCAACAACTGCAAACCACCTAATTTGTACAGAAACCAAGCAAACCTAACAGTGGCTTGGAATCTCCCAAGAACAACTGTATTAATATTTTCATTATCAAAAAATTATATCCCGGGGCACCTGGGTGGCTCAGTGGGTTAAGCCTCTGCCTTCAGCTGGGGTCATGATCTCAGAGTCCTGGGATCAAGTCCCGCATCGGGCTCTCTGCTTGGCAGGGAGCCTGCTTCCTCCTCTCTCTCCCTCTCTCTCTGCTTGCCTCTCTGCCTACTTGTGATCTCTGTCAAATAAATAAATAAAATCTTTAAAAATATATATATATCCCACCATCTACTTTGTAGTGAAAAACTATTACATATAAGCTATGACAACTAAATTAGTAAGACTGTTGACTTATTTCAGGACATGCTATGAACACTTGATTGGATATCAAAACACAAGAGGTGGGATGCCTCATGGAAATCATCTTATCCTTGTGCCTCAATCTCCCTACATGACCTGCTTCTACCAAGAGATTCTATCAAACAGAAAACTGTAAGAACATATTAGTTAGAAAAGTATTACTGAATGACAGCAAAAAATGTTACAGGATCACCAGGCTGAAATATACTGAATTAAATGAAGACCTACCCTCTAAATGAATACCTAGTTTCTCTGACAGGGGAAAAGAGGGACAGGTAGCAAGAGGTACCTAACAGGATGACAGGCAGGGGTCCTGCCACATTTGAAGCACAACAGAAGTAAGAGTTAAAGGTATCAGTCTGATATGTCAGTTAAGTGAAGTTCTCACCCAGCCAATGGGTGAGAAGATAAAGACAAAAAAGCAAATGCCACTGTGTTTTGCAAACAGAGCAAGCTAGCATCATCATCAGAGGTGAAGACGTGCTCCATGGATAGCACCAGCATGCCCTGAATGTATGCATAATAGCTGTGATTGTTAGAAGAAGCTGGACTGAAATTTAGAAATCAAAGTTCTAATTCCAGAGCTCTGCTATTAAACTAAGCAATGCAGCCTTCTGATATAAACTTTTCCTATGATTATCTAAAAACTAGGAAAGGACCACTTTTCAAACTGTATCACTGTTTTACAGATATAATAGGTGTGAATTCATAAAAATCTAACCTAAATATATTAGGTACTGACATAAAGGTGCCTGTAGATGTAAGCAGCACATATAGTATCAGTGACGTAAACAGTGACTGTCCTGAATATAGCACTATACTAGAAGCTCCAGTAAAAGATATGGCTTAAAATGTGGAAAATAAATAGGAAAATACCTATTAGGTAATAGGCACCAAATTAATATTAACAAGATCAAGTTTCAGAGAAGGAAATCAATCACTACATCATCATTATTTAATCTATCACTTAAAAATACTGATACTCACACTAAGTAATTCTCAGTGGACACACTACTAACCTGAAGTTCCAGATAATGAATTGGTCTTGAATTCTTAAATGCAGTTAAGAATGATAGATACCAGTGGCCCTTCTCAACAAGTCATTTTGCTGATTCCTGTTATCAGGGCATGTATTTTAAATATCAGTACTTTAGGGATGCCTGGGTGGCTCAGTTGTTAAAGGTCTGCCCTAGGCTCTGGTCATGATCACAGGGTCTTGGGATTGAGCCCCACATCAGGCTCCCTGCTCCGCAGGAAGCCTGCTTCTCCCTCTCCCACTCCCCCTGCTTGTGTTCCCTCTTGCTGTCTCTCTACCAAATAAAATCTTAAAAATAAATATCAGTTCTTTAGAATCTCCTATAGCATTTCACGAAATTATCTGCTTCAAAAATTTTGTTTCCCAATATAAGTAAACTGTTCAGGCAGTTTCAAGTAACTCCGTGTTAGATCTTTTATTCCAATTTAAGGTATTGCTGACAGCTTCAACTGTTATTCTTGAGAGCTCCAAATACCTTTCTTTAGAATAGAAGCAAAACATAGACAAGTCATTAACTTCCAGGGAAAAAAAAAAAAAAAAAAGCAAAAAACACTCAAGGGCACAGAATGCTTAGGGGGAATGCTAGCTCAAATTCTGAGTAACAAAATTAACATTCATTTTTTGGTTATCTAACATGAAAGACACTGAAGAATACTGAAAAGATTACAAGTCAGAAGTTTTGGGTTCTAGTTGTTAGTTCTGCCACTAACCAAGTGATCTCTTAGTATCTTGACTTTCTCACTTGTAAAGAAAGGGAAACTGTAATGATCTGTAAGGTTCCATTTCAACTCTTATGTATTTCAAGATTCCTATGGTCAAGATTTTAGTTGCTTGAAAACAGGAACAGAAAATTGATTTTGGCCCCCCAACCCCACTTCCCACAAGAACAGTCTCTGACAAGAAAAGCTTGAGTCTTTTCATCTTGTCTTCCAACCAAAAAAATAATAAAAGGAGACATATTTAGTGTTTGTGCATCTTCTAATCAGACACTATTAATCATTTCTTTTAAAATTAAATTACCTACCTCACTGGGGTGTTGTGAGGATTAATTCATTAGTGTTTGTAAAGCACTTTGAGATCCTCAGGTCAAAGGCGCTATAGAAGTGCAAAGTAGTAGTATTATTACTAGATTCTTTGCTTATTTAAGGAACTTCACAATCCTTTAAAACCTAACTCTCTGTTATGATTTAGACATCTATTTGTAAACCCTTGCAATTTATGCACATTATTTTAACCCTCTTTGGATCTATAGACAGGGACAGGATGTTTCAAAGCAAATGATTTTAAATAAGGTTTAAACTTTGATCTATAACTGGAGGGAGAGAGCAAGGGAAAATCTAGTGTGACAAATTCTGTTCAGCATAAAATTTTAGTGAGAAATCCTGTCAATTAGATTTAGAAGTGTGCCTAAGCTATACCCAAAACAAAGTAAAACTCACTTTAATCTCAAAAGAGTCTTCAATGAGAAATTCCTTTCTTCAAAGAGAAAAGGAAACAATTTTCAAATCAACTCATTTTAAAAAGGGTACTGAGCTTATAAATTACATTACATGGGTATACATGCAATTGTCATTTAAAACCGATTTAAATCACAGTAACAGTATTAGTATGAACTGATATCAAAATAAGTGAGCAGCTTTTCCTTTAAACTAGCCTCCCACCCCCAATTACACAAAGCAAACTAGGCACTGAGAAGACAACAAAGCAATTTTGCTTTACGAAGTTTGGGTGGGGGGGGGTGCGGGGGGGACCAAGGCTTCAAAACCAGTTCAACTCTTGGATTAATTCCACCACTTCCCACTCCTTTCTCTAACCAAATCTTCTAACAATTAAAGCGCTGTGTTTTTAAATAAAAAAAACCACACACACACATACAAAGCTAAGAAAAGCAGAGCTATCTATCAGTTAAGATATTCTGCCTGAATAAACAAGTACTTCTTTAAAAAAAAAAAAAAAAAAAAGCCAACATCCTTCGATGAGATACTTCAGTGCAACACAAGTTCTAGCCCCAAGAGCAAACTGAAATTTAGGTATTAAACTTTAAACACTTACCTCCTGCTCCTGTTGAAAGATGACAACTCTACCACCTTTATCTCCTGTTGCTAGTAATTCTCCAGAATGATTAAATTCTACTGTAGAAATTATATCTGCTGTATAATTGAAACAAAAACAAAGAGAAAATGTTAGTTTTTCTTTCCCAGCTTACTACAGTTTCAGAACTTAGCATGTTTTCCCTAACATGTTCCAAGCATATAGATCAAACCATCATCAGAAATAAGTAATTCTAAGGTTCTTTCATGAACATTTTGGTTCTCCAAAGAAACACTCTCTCCAGAATAAATCAATATGAGAATATTTTAATAAGAACAGAAGTAACAAATACTTAAATACTAGTGGGTTACTGGTATTTCACTAAAACAACAATTTGTGAAACATTTTGATCACATCATTAAACATTAATAATTCTGTTAATTTTCTTTCTTATATACTTTTGATAAAGTTCTTTATGCAAACCCAAAGGCGACCTACAAAATTAAAGCAGATACAACTGAAATGGGGGAAAATTTTAAATGTAAAAATGATTTCAGATAGAATTTTAATAGTAAAATTATTAATTCAAATTATGGCCTCTCAAACAAAAGTCTGCAAACATAACACACATATGGCAGAAATGCACTGCACTACTCCACCTTCAATATGCACAGCTCTTGTGGCAACACAAAGGCTACTAGAATCAGTCATGTTACACCTGAAGTCAGTGCTAGTCGTACAGTAAGTTCAAATAAAATTAAAGGGTTTTTCACTTGCTTTTTGACACTAGAGTCATTTTGCTAGGGAAAAAAAAATCCAAGTTACAGAATTAGGCATTAAGATAAAGCAACTGCTCTGTAAAACTTAACACTGTTACTAACAAGTTCTTCACTACAACGTATTAAGCCAAATTACTAAAGACTACCTCATATGCACTTGAAGTAAGTAAACTTTTCCTAGAAGAGAAGGGTCATTTTCTGGTCTACACAGGCTCACTGTAAGAATTTAAGGATGCTGACTTGATATAATAAAGAATGCTGTCTACCTTAAATTTTTAAAATTACTAACTTATCTTTATCAATAATCCGTACAACACTGCATTTTAATAGTTTTCTTTTTAGTGATTTTTCCAAGACCAGTTTGATTTTGGAAAGTTTTCTTTGCTTTCTCCGTTGCCTAGGTCCAAGACACTTTACCTTTTTGGAACACTCTTGAGAATCTACTGAAAGTTACACAGCATGTAACTGCATATATTTTTTAAGTGTGCACAAAAATTTGCATATACCTTTCAGAAGGCATGTGACAGCACCCCACCTCCAGGTTAAAAAACTTATTCCAGAAGCCTCCCATGGTCAGTGGTATCAGGAGGAAAGATTAAGTTTAGTGTTTGCATACGTAACGTAAAGGTGTAAACTGAATATACTGCACTACTCTGTAAAGCCAAACACACGTAAATATTTTTTAAAGCCATTCTATATTTTTTAAGTTTTTTTATTTTAATTCCAGCATAGTTAACATATAGTGTTATATTAGTTTCAGGTGTACAATATAATGAGTCAACAATTCTATATTCAGTGCTCATCATGATTTAAGTTTACTATTAATCCCCTTCACCTGCTTCACCCATCCCCCGCTCACTTCCCCTCTGACATGATTTATTTTAAATGAATACCCTTAGTTAAAATTATTTTTCTTTTCAACAAGAACATTTTTTACTTGAAGCATACTTCAGAATACATGATTCTAAAATATACATATAAAACATTCACAAGAAAAGCAGAATACATATTTTCTTCAAGTACAGAGAATCCCCTGATTAAATCACATAAAGAGACCTAACAAATACTACAAATTTAAGTCTGAAATCACACCAAGTATATTTTCCCATCAAAATGGTAAAAAAACTAAAGATCAACAATAAAATAATGTTGGAAAAGCTACACTGTAAATATTAAATATTTACTATGTAAATATTAAGCAACATACTACCACACAAGCAATGGGACAAATTAAGAAATCAAACATTAAAGCCATTCTATTTGGTGCTCTGTACTGTACTTACTTCTGTACTGAATATGTTAAATAACTAAAAACATACACAGCCCCCGCACTTAAAGTACATTACAGTACAGTTTGAGACAAAAAGTAAGTAGAAGCTAACAATATCAGACAGAATATATGGACTCACTTATTTGAAGGTTAGGTTCTAAAATTGGGGAATAAGGTAAAAATCATACATAATAAAATTATCTTTAAATTCAAACCCCTCAGGGGTCTCTGGGTGGCTCAGCAGGTTAAGCCTCTGCCCTCGGCTCAGGGTATGATCTATGTCAAATAAATAAATAAAATCTTAAATAAATAAGTAAGTAAATAAATTCAAACCCCTCAGACAAGCATAAATTCCTTTTATGCTTTATGCTGTCAGTCCAACTCAGCCAATTTCCCCTAATGCACTGCTAGTTTATGGTTTCTTTGGCTAACGCACCAAATGAACTACTTAGTTTGAATATAAAGTCATGCTGCATCAAATGAACTTTAAAATTCTTGACTTGGTAAAATGCTCACACCTAACACCAGATTCGTTTTTCTGTTCATCTAACGAATTAGTTAGTTTTCTGTTCATCTAACGAATTAGTAGGCAGGATTTGCTCAGTATTTACATTATTTCATCTTTTTTCCGGGTACAAATTGTTGCATTCACATAAATCACAACTGCTTGTTTAGTAGATGAGCTGTCATGGCTATACCTTAATATATGTCAATGATGATGGTATGACTAGCCTGACCAGCTTTCCTGCTGCGTAGTGAAAAGCAGGAGGGATAGGTATTCTGCAAGATGGGCTCTATTTCCAAAGAACTTCCTTGGAGGACCCGGACAGGAAAAAAAATCGAGAGATGATCAGTCAGAAAGGAGGTTGTTATAGTAAAAAGAGCTGAAGATGTGGAATGGGGATGGTGGTGATGGGAAATCCACATCTAAATAATCCTTAGAAGACAGAACAGGGATCAAGTAATAAAGCAGCCTTTAATACACTACCCCTAGGTACTAAAGACAGTACTGGGGGCACCTGGGTGGCTCAGGTGTTAAGTGTCTGCCTT
Source organism: Mellivora capensis (assembly GCA_004024625.1). Taxonomy (NCBI): domain Eukaryota; kingdom Metazoa; phylum Chordata; class Mammalia; order Carnivora; family Mustelidae; genus Mellivora; species Mellivora capensis. Next base: position 475,696 of record PISX010000029.1, on the reverse strand, counting down.
AGGCTCAGGTCATGATCCCAGGGTCCTGGGATTAAGCCCCACATCGGGCTCCCCACTCAGCCGGAAGCCTGCTTCTCCCTCTCTCATTCCCCCTACTTGTGTTCCCTCACTCGCTGTCTCTGTCAAATAAAAAAATAAAAATACGAAAAATTTAAGACAGTATTGGTTCACGAAGCAAGTTATAATGTAGTCACTGAATATGTGATAGGGAGGGGAAGCAAAGTGAAGTGTGTAGGTCTGTGTCTGTGCACATGTAACAGAGAGCCTAAGGGGAAGCAGAGTTGAGGAGGGAGAGAAGAATAGAAAAAGACCAGTATTTTAGTGCAAGCTGCAGCAAGAATAATAAGACATCTGTTCTTACATATGTTAACTAACTAGAATTTAAATAAAAATTTGAAAAAGAAAAAAAAGACATTTGTTCTCACAGTGGTCACTCATCCCAGGAATGGTTATTTTTTAACAGCTAGAATGCCAGAGTAAAGTGATGTTATAAATGTTTAATACTGAAACACCTCTGCAGCAAGGGTACAAAAAATTTTAACAGGCACACTTGATAGGCTGAGAAATTTTAGAAACAACTAAGTAACTGGCCTAAGAATCAAAAGGAAGGGCAGGAACCGAAGATAAAGATACCATACACCACAGAAGTCAACCTACTTTAAATCCTTTTGGAAGGAAGAGAAACGATGGGTGAAAGGCATACAACTTTCTCAATTTACAGATATTCTTAAGACACTGGTGTTTGTTATTATTCGTCTTGCCAAAAGCCAACGAACAAAGAGAAATTTTCAGAAATAGTCAACCAAATCACTGCTTAGCTGAACAGTATAGAGCAACTGTTTCTGGTGAAGGGGTAGGTAGATAGAATTGTAGCCTCCTTGCTGTGATTTTTATACTTCATGTATTTAATACAGCCATACTTCAGGTTAAGTTTTTTTCTTGTTTGTACGATGGGATTTGAATAGGCACTGTGTCAATGGCATTCCTTCATCCCTTCCCCCAAAAAGAAAAGAAAGACCATGATTTCTGGATGCTCAGCCACATGTACCAGCATAATACCATCTAATATAATGCACCTATTAAATCTCCCAGTCTGTGGATGATGCTTTTTAAGTTTTTTTTTGACTCGTGAAATGCCAAGATCTCACAGGGTCTCACTGAAAACATGACTATGAAAGGGAGGAATAAAAGGAAGAACAAAATCAAATGCTGTCTACAAAATCACAAAACATCACTTAGTAAGAACACTATGAAACTGAGCTTTGAACTGCACCGGCCATGGCATACTGGTGTGCTAAGATGGGTTGAGTTTGACTGGATACTGCAAAGCACCCAAATCGGTTAACCTCCCATCTGAACAACTTTTTTACCTCAGCATTCCATACTGACACAACTGTTTTCTAGGGGTACCATGATGCACAAAAGGTGAGGAAGAAGCATGGCTCTAAAAAGAGTGCTCCCATATCACACTATATACCAGCGATGCAGACCAAATACAGGTTATCAGGTTTTGGAAAATTATAATAAATTCACTCCTAGAAAATAATCCTTTTAATGTTCCATACCATTTTTTAAAAATAGAGGCGATCTGAAAGTCCACAACAGGGTTATTCTACAGAACTGTGTTACAATTTAAGTGTCTTGTATCTGCACTGTTTAATACAGTCATCAGAAGCCACACCTGGCTCCCACACTGGACAGTGTAAGTCTAAAACATTACAGCATAGACCCTGACTTCTATTGCAAAGCCAAGAATGCCAGACCGAAGATAATTTTGAACCTTTAAACAATAAGCTATGGGTAAAATAAAACTATCTTACAAAACATGGACTGCTGCCCCAAAGAGCAGCAGGATGAAAATATAAATGTGTTTCATGAATATTTAGATTCCTGGATACTAGTTTTTAAACAAACTATTAACAAAAACTTGAGAACACTTCAGAGATTAAAGTACTATAACATGCTTTTAAAAGCAAAGACATTGAAACGCCTGGGTGGCTCAGTTGGTTAAGCGGCTGCCTTCGGCTCAGGTCATGATCCCAGCGTCCTGGGATCGAGTCTCACATCGGGCTCCTTGCTCGGCAGGGAGCCTGCTTCTCCCTCTGCCTCTGCCTCTGCCTGCCACTCTGCCTGCCTGTGCTCAGCTCTCTCGCTCTCTCTGACAAATAAATAAATAAAATCTTAAAAAAAAAAAAAAAAAGCAAAGACATTACCTCACTGTTAAGAGTCACACTACTAAACTCAAGGGATGGCTCAGTGTAACACATCAACTAGGCTATGTTCTCCCAAACCAATAGCAACAAACAACAAAACTCAAAGAACAAAAACTTCCTCTTTTAAAGAAAAAAGTAAGATACTGCCTATGGACAATAAAAATGTTATTTCACAGTGAAAAAACTGCCTATGTTAATCTTATAAAAGAACATTCTAATAGAGTTAATAAAAAGAAAGGACTCCCTTTCAACTGCCCTCCTGTGCACAAAGTCACACAGTAATTTTAGGCAGAGACTGAATTCCAAGCAATATAAAGACATCACTTCAAGGCACAATCAAATTTTTAGTAAGAAAACTTAATATCCACAATGTTTTTTACCTTAACTGTCAAACCTTCTATACTGTTAGTAAAAACCAACAATTTATAATGTATTATATAAAATGGAACTCATTTCTTCCAACACTTTCCTTCTAAACTATCTATCAGTAGCCAAATTTCATTCTAAGAAAGCAAAATAACTGCTTTCATTTGGGAGCAGAGTGGTAGGTAGTTGGTGGTGGTTAAGAGTGACAACCGCAGTATTACTGGTCTGTTTTTATTTCATCAGACATAACATTTCCCTTTTGATACCTACCTTCTCTATTTCTTAAGTGGTAAAATAAACAGGGTATAGAAATACAACATTCTCAGCAAAAAAAAAATCAAACAAGGGAAAATTAACTTATGGTATATATACATGGTAGGAATAAACAATAATTGCTATGTATTGGGTGAGCAAATAATTATTAGCTCTGATATGTGGGTGAGGGTGAGGAAGAGGGTTAGGATGGGTCTTCTGCTTCTGGCCATGAGGGAAAGAAAATAAGACAATCTGGATGGATCCTCCTGCTGGGAAGGACTAGAAAACGGAACAAAATACTGTGGACTATGAACTTTTAGACAAGACAAAGAAATGGAGTCATATATTTAACCCCCTTTACTTTTGGACAGTGTAGTCAGACAGAAAGAATTCAAATACAGATCAGCACTCTCACTTAGTTGTGGTAACAGAAACTGGGGGTTAGAGAAAGCAGAATCAGCTGCAATTTGTGGCAGAGTACCAAAAGAATGTTGGAGGGATTTAGAGAGGAAACTTAAGATCCTTAACCGCATACCCATCTGAGCATTCCATAAGGCCTAGGAAAGAACCATCAGAAAGCTTATGAGGGCTCAGGATTGTTAAGGATCCCTACCAGCTGGAATAGAGAAACCTCACAATTAATGAGGCAACAGGTAAAGTCTTCAGAAGAGCATCCCCTTAGAAGTGGGACTAAATCAGCACTAAAGATAGAAATCTGTCCTAACAAAGCTAAAAGTAAACGTTAAAACAACCAAATTTACCTCAAGTAACGATGTGCTTGAACAAAATCCAACGCTCAACAACGTAAACTGACAATGTTTGGCATCCAATCCCAAATCACCAGAATGTAAAATAGTACGAATATGTGACTCATAACCAGAAGAAAAATAAACCAACAGAACCAGAAATGACAAAAAAGGATGGAATATAGGTCTCAGCAGACAAGAACCTTAAAATAGCTGTTGTAAATATGCTCTAGAACATAGAATTATCAACATGTTGAGAACTATGAAGGACAAAGAAGGAATACCTAAAAATGAAAAATACACTGGATGGCATTAACAGATACTGAAGTAGAAAAGATCAAGAATTTGAAGGGCTAGCAATAGGGGAGGGAAAATTTTAAAAAGGCAGGAGCAAAGCAGGAAAAAAGAACAAAGACCTGACCTGTGGGATACAAACAGGTATCTATCGTATGGGACACTGCAGTCCCAGTAAAAAGGTGGGAAATACTTTTTTTTTTGAAGACCACTATATAAATGTTCAAGCATGATGACACTACATGTAGAATAACAACTACAAGAGATCAGTTATAAATGAACTCAAAAACTATCAATAGCCTGCACTGGGGATGTGCCTTTGCAAAATCATGGAGAATTCTTTGTAAAATTCCAGTATATCAGGGGTGCCTGGGTGGTGCAGTTGGGTATACAACTCTCAGTTCTGGCTCAGGTCATGATCTCAGGGACCTGGAATTGAGCAGTGCATAGGGCTCTGTGCTTCGGACTCTGCCCTTCCTCCCAACTCACTCTTTCTAGAATAAATCTTTATAAAACATTTTCTATTTGTATTAGGAATGTTGTCTACAGGGGCATTTCAAAGCACAATATTCCCTTGATATACATAGTAAACCTCAGTATGTAAATTAAACCCATGTTTAACTAAAAAAACAGTTGATAAATAGAAAGCTGTATTTTAGGCTCAGAGTAAGTGATTTTTTCTTCAGCACCATGAACTTCTGGCAGAATATTCTAAGTCATGCAGACCAGGACAATTTTCCCTTGTCCAAGAATGTCCTGCAAACTGCCAAATAGCTAACACACTTGGCCCATGCCTAGTAAATGCCAATAACGCCTCCAAACATGGTTAAGTAAAAAAGAATTCAATAGGACAAAAGTTTTTAATGTGTATATCTGATAAAAAGTGTGGTAGAGATGTTAACAGTCATGAATCTTTATACCTAGAGATTTTTACTATATGTAATTCAAGGTTATTAGAAATGAAAGAATTGATAAAAATTTGACAAAAATTTAAAACTACAGTGTTAAGACTGACATATGCTTCTCCATGCCTGACAGATTTGAAGACCAAGGGGAGAAAGTATACACACCTGGAAGATACAAATGATACACACTTGCAGAGAACTTCATACCAATATAAAAAATTAGTATCTTCCAAAGAACTATGCAATTTTAAAAAACGCATCCATTGAGCCACAGATAGTCCCTTAAAGAATTCTAATTACAGGGCACCTGGGTGGCTCAGTGGGTTAAGCCACTGCCTTCGGCTCAGGTCATGATCTCAGGGTCCTGGGATCGAGTCCTGCATCAGGCTTTCTGCTCAGCAGGGAGCCTGCTTCCCTCTCTCTCTCTGCCTCTCTGCCTACCTGTGATCTCCCTCTGTGAAATAAATAAATAAAATCCTAAAAAAAAAAAAAGAATTCTAATTACAAATTAAAGACCACATTCTCTAACCACAATAAAATTAGCTAAAGATTAAGGACCACTGGTTCTAACTAACCACTTGGTAATCTTACAATTCTAAGGCAAAAGATAAAAATTAGTACTGCAATAAAAATACCGAAAAAAGACTTACAGGAACCTAAGTACATAAATATTTAAGACAAGTGTCTTTGTAAAAAAAAAAAAACAAAAAAAAACCAGCTATCACTTTAACTAACTTAAAAAAAAAAACTGAAAGAATAGGAAAACATGAAATCCCGCTACTAAGAGATGACCACAGGTAAAAGCTAAACAGTCTTTCAGCAAACTTGTGAAATTATAAAATAGGTATCTGATGTATTTATATACACTATGACTTCTGTAAAATCTGTAATGGAATTATAGCAACTTTACTGTTTTAATCACACAAACTGCTTTATAAAAAAAGACAATCAGGGGTGTCTGGGTGGCTCAGTGGGTTAAGCCTCTGCCTTCGGCTCAGGTCATGATCCCAGGGTCCTGGGATCGAGCCCCGCATCGGGCTCTCTGCTCAGCAGGGAGCCTGCTTGTGATCTCCATCTGTCAAATAAATAAAATCTAAAAAAAAAAAAGACAATCATCACTCTTAACACCACTTCTGAGAGAACCTATTATATTAGTATATATCCCTCCAAAGTTTGTCCATGTATACCTTACATTCTCAGTCCAAAACAATAATATCTATTTGTATTAGGAATGTTGTCTACAGGGGCACCTGGGTGGCTCAGTGGGTTGAGCCTCTGCCTTCCTCTCAGGTCATGATCCCAGCATCCTGGAATCGAGCCCCGCATGGGGTTCTCTGCTCAGCAAGGAGACTGCTTCCTCCTCTCTCTCTCTGCCTGGCTCTCTGCCTACTTGTGATCTCTGCCTGTCAAATAAATAAAATCTTTAAAAAAAAGTTGTCTACATTGTATCACTGAGTCTAAAAAAATAACAAAGCATATTTGATCTTACTTGTGCGACCTCAATAAAACAATGACCATTATGGAATTTGTTTCCAGAGCTCAGACAGGAAGACCAGGTTAATACATCTATAGCCATTACCATAAAAGTAACCTGAAAACTCTGACAAAAAATGAATCTCTACAAGGTTTAAAAAAAGAAAGGAATGAGAGACCACTACACGCCATCTGAATGACTAAAATTTAAAAAAGAAAAAAGATGACAATGCCTAGTGCTAATACTGAGCAACAGAAACTCTCACATACATCTGATGGGAACGGCCCACCCACTTTGGGGAAAAGGAGAAAAATGTCTGGCAGTTTCTTATGAAGTTAAAACACCATGTGACCTAGCAATCGCAATACTAGATACCCAAATGAAACAAAAACCTATGGTCTCATAAAAATCTGGATGCAAACGTTTATGCAGCTTTACTGGATGAAAAACAAAAAACTGGACACAATCCAAAATGACACTCAACTGGTTAATAAAGAGAATACAATATAACCATACAATGAAGTAACACTCAGCAATAAAAAACAACTACTGATACAAGCAATAATATAATTAAACTCAAAATGCATTGTGCTAAAGCTAAAGGAACCAGATTAAAAGGTTACATACTATATAATTCCATTTATCTGACATTCTGGAAAAGGTACAACTATAGGGACAGAACACAGGTCAGTGCTTGCTTAAGAGTGGGGTAGAGGTTGAGTACAAAGGGACATGAAACCTTCTGGAATGATGCAACTGCTTTTCATCTTGGTAGTAACTATATGTCTGTATGGGTTTGGTTTTTTTTTTTAAAGATTTATTTTTATTCATTTTAGAAAGAGAGAGAAGAGAGAACACATGCGCTCGCAAGTGCACATGCTTGCAAGGTGGAAGGGGAGAGTGAAAGGGAGGGGGGTGTTCACCAGACTCCGCGCTGAGCCTGGAGCCCGACATGGGGCTCGATCTTATCACTCTGAGATCACTACCTGAGTTGGAACCAAGAGTCGGACTCTCAACCACGCAGGCAGCCCGTGTGTGTGTGTGTGTGTGTGTGTGTGTGTATTTTTTAATCAAACCTTGAAGAACTATACGCTAAAAAGGGTGAATTTCACTGTTTGCAAATTATAAGAAAATAATATGAACCTTTCCCCTGACTATACCATCTTCCTTTCTAGTTCCATAGCACTAGCCAAATTCTCTAGAAAACATGATTTTACATACATTTTTACATACAGCTTCCACATTTATGGTCATTATGCTCATTCTTATGCGTCCTCTAGCTTGGGTGTCTCGTCTGCCTTGCTTGAAATATCACCCTTCATACCCCCATCCTTTAGCCCTTCTATATGTGGCCCATCAGGAAAAAAAAAATTTTGTTATCAGATCTTTGGAGTGGTGGAAATACACCAGAGATAATCAATATAGATGTAATAAAAGAAAATGTGATTTTATACAATAACTAAAGACAAGTGGACTAGGAAAAAAATGCTTGTATTTCCAGAAACAGTTAATATACAACATGGTTAAGACAATTCACAGAAGAGCAATACTGGTAAAATCTAAGAAAATATCCACTCAAAAGTAAATTAATTTTTAAGTAAGGCACCATTTTCTACTAAACAAGAGAAAAAAATATAAACTGTTCTACTTACATTGTAGAAAGAAGTTATCTGGTTATTTTGGAAAACTATTTCGTAATTTGTATAGACAGCCACAAAGCACTGATTCTCTTGGAACTTTATGTCAGGTTCCAGAAGTTATCCTACTGAAATAATCCAACAATTTTAAAAATGTATAAAGATGTTCACTAATATCTTCAGTTATCTAAAGTGTTCGAGAATATAAGGGAAACATCCAATGTTCTTATTCTGCTAATATCCTTTCACATTTTGCTCTAATTTTCCTTGCAATACTCCCTTTCCACTCTTTTCCCTTGGCCCTTCATTAACCATTAGGCGAGAAGTAAAGGCCCCTGGAGACGTAGTCACAACTGTACTATAAGATATAATTCGATCGTGAGTAAGTCATTTATGAACTTCAAAATTTGCAAAGAAATTTCATTTGCAAATAAACACTGAAAGATGATTTTTCTCTGCAGAGGATTTATCTTTCACAGAGCATATACGACATGTATTCAAATACTTAACACATCTAGGAGAGGAAGAAAACAGAATAAAAAATGGCTGGAGAAAATAATGTGCTTTTATCAGGCAACTTGGAATATGGAAAATTTTAAGACCTGAAGGGACAACACATCTGCAAATGCTAAGTAACTCCACCCATGACCATGTATCTCTCTTTCAGTCCACCTAGTCCAGACTGCACTGCGACAAAATGGATCTCAGATTTGTTTCTTTGCAACCTGGAATTCATCAACAACACTGATTTAACACAAGTTACTTTCTGTAACTTATAAGCCAATCAATGGTGAAATCAGAACAGAACTGAGGCAGTGTAGCATGATTCTGCTCTGTTCAACTCCCACCACTGCTAGAACAGTTAACCATCCTACTAGAGATTCTCTCACTCACTGATCACTACTCACTCTTTTGAGATGAGGCCTTTCTCGCTTTTAAAGTCACACACATAAAAGTCACATGTTACTTAACTCCAAGTGATAATACATAGACACGTAAGAGAAAGTTCCCCATATTTCAAGACACGGGATGGTTTTTCAAACATCACTGAACCAAAGTTACATAGCACAAAAGTTAACCGAGCTGTATCTTTGGTTTCCATAAATTAACTTTAGCATAATTTTAGAATTACGTAAGAGTCCCAAAGACAGGTGGCTCAGTGGGTTAAGCCTCTGCCTTCGGCTCAGGTCATGATCCCAGGGTCCTGGGATCGAGCCCCGCATCGGGCTCTCTGCTCCGTGGGGAACCTGCTTCCCCCCCTCTCTCTCTGCCTGCCTCTCTGCCTACTTTTGATCTCTGTCAAATAAATAAATAAAATCTTTAATAAAAAAAAAAAAAACAAAAAAGAGTCCCAAAGACAGTTCCTTATACCTTCACCTAGGTCCTTCATTTGCTAGCATCTTATATTTGCTATGGTTTATCTGTCACAACTGAAGAACACTGGAATATTAACTGAACTCCACACTTCATTCAGATTGCAGTCACTTTCTCTAGTGTCCTTTTTCAGTTCCACGATCCCACATTACATTTAGTCCTCTTGTCTCTAGCTTCCTCTGGTCTTTGACAGTTTCTCAGACTTCCCTTGTTTTGGATGACCTTGACAGTTCTGAGGAGTACTGGCCAGGTGCTTTACAGTATGTCCTTAAATTTGAGACTGTTCTTCTCATGGCCACACTTGCTATTAAAGCTTGCTGGTAGGAAGATCACACAGAGGTGCAATGTCATTCTTATCCCATCAGGCAAGGTTCATTTTAACAGTATTATTTACTGATGACTGCCAGGTTTCCCCAGTATAAAGTCATCCCCTCCCCCCATAGGGTGGGAAGTCATTAAGTGCAGCCCACATATAAGGACTGGGGGGGTTAAGCTCCACCCCTTTGAGGAGTATCTACATAAAATTACTTGAAATTCTTCTGTTGGGGAAATTTGTCTCCCCTCCCCCACTTATTTATCTATATGAATTCATATTTATTTATTTCATACTCTGGGTTATACTCTTACTATGCCATTTATTATATTGTTCAAATTATTCCAGATTTGGTCATTGAAAGCTCTTTCAGGCAGCCTCTTGTATCCCTTTATAGGATGCTCCCACCCTTTTTTTTTTTTTTTGAGCACTTCAGGAACTTTTAAAAAAATGTGTAATTTTCACATATTCTTAATATTATCACAAACTGAACATGACTTCTAACTTTTTCATTCTATAGTTACATACTAACTATGTATGAGTTCTGAAGAGAAGAGAATAAACCATACTGAGAACAAGAGGAGTACATTCAGTAAAGGTCAGCAATGTAACTAAATTCTCATCCATGGAGTATCTGACCAGAACTAAGATTTCTGTCTTGAAATAGATTTTTCATTTGATCAGCTGAGGTTCTAAAACTTAAATTGTATGTTAGCTTTCTTAGAAGTTTTAACATACGCCTGCAATTTGGACTTCAGCATATCAACCTTCTGGTACTTATTGCTCTCTTCTTTTCAGAAGCTGGGAGGTGGGGTAAGAACATAGCAGGTATAGTGATCACCTTTAGCTCTGCTAAAGTCAAGGCCTGCTGTCAGAAAGTTCTGATAGCACAGAAATTCATTCTCATTTTCATCCGGTTTGCTTCAACACTCAGAGCTCCCATTAAGAAGCATGCTCTTTTGTTTATACACAATCTATTTTCAAGATCTTTTCTCCTTTACTAGTTCAATATACCCTAAAATACAGCAAACACTAAATATTAGGATTGACCCCACATAGCTTATTAGTTATGATTAACCCAAATTTCTTCTCCAAGATAGCTAACCACTCCCCAAGAAATTATTTTCCCGAACACTGCATCAATAAAATGCTAGTTTCTTGCTAGCTTCTTTTGTGTAGGCTAGCTGTAGGTTCAGTTTTTTCCCATTATGATGTGCCTTTCTCACTGTTGACCTCTAGAGGGAGCTCAAAGGTTTTGTTACCTTTTCTCAAAGGTCAGTCCACTCCTCCCACAAATGCGGGATATTCAAGATTTAAGAACATTTTATTATGGCCTAAAAAGGCAAGTTAAGTGTGTGCACTCCCTTTAGGAACCTCTTGTTCCTGTCACGTAAATAAGATCTTGACCCACTCACCCTGGGGGGAGTGGGCTCCAACCACTCCTTTCTGTCTCCCTTCCAGACTCTCTTAACACTCTTTCCCACTTGCCACTGACTAGAGCATATTACTGTAGCCAGAAAAGCTGATTGGAGGATGGCTGTAAGAAGTGGGGGCAAATGCTCTCTCTTGCTGACTCTTGTTGCTTTCAGTGGAGCAGGCCAGTGCACCTCTATCTTCCTCATGTCAGCACATACACAGAATATAGTATTTGTATGGCACATCAGTATAAAAGATTAGGCTGTTCATGTCTATTCAGTCAGAAACTCTAGTCAGCTAAGTTCCCCTCCCATCCAGCCCAGCAGGCATCCCCAGGATCAAGTGATCATTATCTTAGCACACCTGTAATACATTCTTGGGGCCCCCATCTCTAAGAAACTTGTTCAAGAAATGAGAAGTCAGACTGGACACTTCTTCACTTCACCTGCCTATATGAACCTGAGGAAGTAACTAAGGCTTTTAAAGACTCAGCTTCCTCATCTTTAAATACCTATCTCTCAGAGTTGCTCTGAGGGCTAACCAAGCAATAAATGTAAAGAAATGAGCACTGAATGTGGCACACAGTAGGCACACTGGTAAGCAAAAGATGTCAGCAGGGGTTTGGGCTTTGCTGCACAAAGAAACAAGCATTTACCGATTCTAGTTCTAAGCTACTGAGGCCAATTTGGCTTAGGTAAAGTTCTCCAAATGGTCCAGCAAAGCTCCCTGGAGCCTGAAGCTAAAGCCGGAACTACCAACAAGTGTTACAGCTGACCGGCTTTGCTGCTTCTTTGCATAAACAATCTTGACTGAAGACCAGGTTACAGCCCAATAAACCCATCATAAACTGAAAATACCATAAATTGAAATGCATTTAAATGCACCTACCCTACCAAACATAGCTCATCCACACCTACCTTAAATGTGCTCAAAATATTTACATTAGCCTACAGCTGGCTAAATTATCATATTGGGTAATTTTGTATTAAAAGCCTGTTTGATAATTAAGTGATGAATAGTTCATGTAAGTTACTGAATAACTATCCTGACAGTGAAAAATAAATGGTTATATGGGTACAGAATCACTGTAAAATGTACTGCCAATTTTCCTTGTGGTCACATGGCCAAACGGGAGTGTGTATCATACCATGTACTGCTAGCCCAGGAAAAGATCAAAATTCAAAGTACATCTACAGAACGCATACAGCTGTCGTACCATCACAGAGTTGAAAAATCCTAAGTCAAACCACCATTAAGTCAGCAACTGTCTGTACACTCAAGAAGCCTCAGGCTGAAAGCAGGACTGGTCAGGTAAGATTCTGTATTCCTAGGTCTCTGGACCAAAATATCACTTTGATTACACCATTATTTCCAATAATAAAGCAACTGCTAACAGACTTTATAATATCCTTTTTCAACCTCTGACTCAGTGAACAGGAACATGTTACGTGATAGGCTCAACAAAGACCACTGGCTATTGATGCTCATACAAAACCTACATTGTAATGTTGCCATGAGAGTCAGGGTCCATAGGGTAATTTCCAGAGATGTGTTCTGGAACCAGTCTCCCTTCTTTTTAACTTGTTCCTGGATAATCTGATATCATGTTTGGATAAAATGGAATGGAACCATACCCTCCTGCAACAAAGAACAGAAAGATAAACAGTTGCTAATACATTTACTCTATAGGTGTGATCTTAATAAACAAGCCTTGGTGTATTAAGGTTATATAATGTTAGAATGAGCTCGAAACTGACCATTCTAAACCTAAAGTTACCATCTTTGTTAGATGTTCACTAACTCTTAACTGGCTCATAATTCATTCCACAAAGCAAATCACCTCATTAAGTTGCCTTATCAAAATATAATGCACATTATTTCCATGGAGATTATACAAAGTAGTACTGCACAAAAACTTGTACATCTATGCATGCCCTAAGATATTTATTTTTATAATCAGAATGGGCATCTGGTTATTATCACCTAAAATTTTTACAAACTACAATTATTATGGCCATGCTTTAAGAAACAGAAAGCCCTTCCTTGTTCATCTGTCCTGGCAAAGTCACACTCAATTCTGTTTTGTTTTGACAGGACTCCTCCCTGCTCACCTACCTACAAACCCCGCTACAAAAAAGCAGCCTGTTCACAGAAAGAAGTTAAGAGTTCATAAGGTATGTTATGTAAAGTTTCACAGATGTTACTCCAATGATAAAAAGGAGCCCACTGAGAAGTTTTAAACAGGGAAGTGTTAAATACAAGTAATCCAAACAAGTGTGCTTTTAGATTACTCAGGCTGAAGTGAAGAGAACTGGGAACTGGGAGAAGACTAGAGATAAATCCTGGTAAGGAATGATAGTGATCTGAACCAGCATCTACAGTAATAATATTAGCATAAATAGCAAATATTCAAAATGCACTTATAGTATGTTAGGTATTTAACTCTCACAACAAACCTATTAAATTGGTTTATGAATATTAACTATTTCATTAACTAAACCACAGAGGCAAAAACGGGGGACAGAAGTGAAGAAATTTTAAAATACATCTATGTTTATAATGCAAGGCCTCATCACTGATAAGGTGTGGAGAGCTAAAGATGAAAGCAAAAATAATAATGTCCAGCTTCCCATCATGGTGCCTGAATATACTTAATACCATTAGTAGATTGATATTTGTCTAATATTAAGCATTATTTAACAGCATCTAAATGGCAGATACAACTTTGGTTTAAAGAAAAAAGTTTACCTCCATTGGCTAAATAATACAAAAGATTATGTCATGAATAACAAAGCACCAAAATGCTTGACTAAAAGGAAAACATTCTATGACATTAAAAGGAAATTTAGTTCAGAAAAATTCTTCTCATCCATTTTTTCCTTTTTTTAAAATCCTTTTTCTCTCTCAACTCTGGCAGGTTTGCTCAAGGTCATACTCCTGACCTTCCTGACAACTGTATCTACACTGCGATTCACTGCCTCCACCATACTTTTTTAAAAATTATTTTTATTAACACATATTATTTGCTCCAGGAGAACAGGTCTGTGAATCATCAGGCTTATACATTCCACAGCACTCACCATAGCACATACCCTCCCCAATATCCATAACCCAACCACCCTATCCCTACCCTCCCACCCCGCAGCAACCCAGTTTGTTTTGTGAGATTAAGAATCTCTTATGGTTTGTCTCCCTCCCAATCCCATCTTGTTTCATTTTTTCCTTCCCTACCCCCAAACCCCCACCCTGTCTCTCAAATTTCTCCTATCATAGAGAGCATATGTCTTTCTCTGATCGACTTATTTAGCTCAACTAATATCCTCTAGTTCCATCCACATCGTTACAAATGACAAGATTTCATTTCTTCTGATAGCTGCATACACACACACACACACACACATCCTCTTTATCCATTCATCTGCTGATGGACATCTAGGATCTTTCCCATAGTTTGGCTATTGCGGACATTGCTGCTATAAACATTCGGGTGCACATGCCCTTTGGATCACTACGTTTGTATCTTTAGGGTAAATACCCAGTACTGCCATTGCTGGGTTGGAGGGTAGCTGTATTTTCAACATTTTGAGGAACCTCCGTGCTGTTTTCCAGAGTGGCTGTACCAGATTGCATTCCCACCAATAGTGTAGGAGGGTTCCCCTTTTTCCTCATCCTCATCAACATCTGTCATTTCCTTGCTTGTTAATTTTAGCCATTCTGACTGGTGTGAGGAGGTATCTCACTGTGGTTTCGATTTGTAGTTCCTTGATGCCGAGTGTTTGGAGCACCTTTTCATGTATCTGTTAGCCATCTGATGTCTCCTTTGCAGAACTGTCTGTTCCTGTCTTTTGCCCATTTCTTGACTGGATTATTCTGTGTTGAGTTTGGTAAGTTCTTTACAGATTTTGAATACTAGCCCTTTATCTGATATGTCATTTGCAAATATCTTCCTCCCATACTGTCAGCTGTCTTTTGGTTTTGTTAACTGTTGCTGTGCAAAAAGCTTTTGATCTTGACAAAGTCCCGTTTTTGCCCTTGCTTCCCTTGCCTTTACCGATGTTTCTAGGAAGAAGTTGCTGCTGCTGAGGTCAAAGAGTTTGCTGCCTGTGTTCTCTAGGATTTTGATGGATACCTGTCTCACTTGAGGTCCTTTATCCATTCTGAGTCTATTTCTGTGTGTGGTATAAGGAAATGGTCCAGTTTCATTCTTCTGCATGTGGCTGTCCAATTTTCCCAATACCATTAGCTGAAGAGACTGTCTTTTTTCCATTGGACATTCTTTCAGCTTTGTCGAACATTAGTTGACCATAGAGTTGAGAGTCTGTTTGTGGGCTCTCCATTCTGTTCCACTGATCTATGTGTCTGGTTTTGTGCCAGTACCATACTGTCTTGATTATGACAGCTTTTTAATAAAGCTTGAAGTCTGGAACTGTGATGCCACCAACTTTGGCTTTCTTTTTTCAACATTCCCCTGGCTATTCAGGGTATTTTCTGCCTTCATATAAATTTTAGGATTATTTGTTTCATTTCTTTGAAAAAAAATGGATGGTATTTTGATGGGATTGCATTAAATGTATAGATTGCTTTAGGTAGCATAGACATTTTCACAATATTTGTTCTTCCAATCCATCAGCATAGAATGTTTTCCATTTCTGTGTGTCTTCCTCAATTTCTTTCATGAGTACTTTAAAGTTTTCTGAGTACAGATTCTCTGCCTCTTTGGTTAGGTTTATTCCTACGTTTCTTATGGTTTGGGGAGCAACTATAAATGGGATCGACTCTTTAATTTCTCTTTCATCTGTCTTGCTGTTGGTGTGCAGAAACGCAACTGGTTTCTGTGCAATGATTTTATATCCTGACACTTTACTGAATTCCTATATGAGTTCTAGTAGGTTTGGAGTGCAGTCTTTTGCGTTTTCCACATAAAGTAACCTATCATCTGCATAGAGTGAGAGTCTGACTTGTTCTTTGCTGATCTGGATGCCTTTTATTTCTTTTTGTTGTCTGATTGCCAAGGCTTGGACTTCTAGTACTATGTTGAATAGCAGTGGTGATAGTGGACATCCCTGCTATGTTCCTGACCTTAGGTGAAAAGCTCTCAGTTTTTCTCCATTGAGAATAATATCTGCTGCCAGGTTTTCATAGATGGCTTTGATGCTATTGAGGTATGTACCCTCTATCCCTACACTTCGAAGAGTTTTGATCATGAAAGCATACTGTACTTTGCCAAATGCTTTTTCAACATCTATTGAGAGTACCGTATGATTCTTGTTCTTTCTTTTATTAATGTATTATACAACACTGATTGATTTGCGGATGTTGAACCAACCTTGCAGCCCAGGAATAAATCCCACTTGGTCGTGGTGAATAATCCTTTTAATGTACTGTTGGATCCTATCGGGTTGTATTTTCGTGAGAATTTTCACATCCATGCTCATCAAGGATATTGGTCTCTAATTCTCCCTTTTTTTGGTGGGGTCTTTGGTTTTGGGATGAAGGTAATGCTGGCCTCATAAAATGAGTTTGGAAGTTTTCCTTCCATTTCCATTTTTTGGAACAGTTTCAGGAGAATAGGTATTAATTCTTCTTTAAATGTTTGGTAGAATTCCCATGGGAAGGCGTCTGGCCCTGGGCTCTTGTTTATTGGGAGATTTTTGATGACTGCTTCAATCTCCTTACTGGTTATGGGTCTGTTCAGGTTTTTTATTTCTTCCTGGTTCACTTTTGCTAGTATATATGTCTCTAAAAATGCATCCATTTCTTCCAGATTGTCAAATTTGCTGGCGCATAGTTGCTCATAATATGTTCTTATAGTTGTTTGTATTTCTTTGATGTTGGTTGTGATCTCTCATCTTTCATTCATGATTTTATTTATTTGGGTCATTTCTCTTTTCTTTTTGGTAAGCTTGGACAGGGGTTTATCAATCTTACTAAGTTTTTCAAAGAATCAGCTCCTAGTTTTGCTGATTTGTTCTACTGTTCTTTTGGTTTCTATTTCATTGATTTCTGCTCTGATCTTTATGATTTCTCTTCTCCTGCTGGGTTTAGGCTTTCTTTGCTGTTCTTTCTCCAGCTCCTTTAGGTGTAGGTGGTTAGGTTGTATACTTGACACCTTTATTTCTTGAGAAAGGCTTGTATCGCTATGTACTTTCCTCTCAGGACCACCTTTGCTGTGTCCCAAAGATTTTGAACAGTTGTGTTTTCATATCCATTTGTTTCCATGCATTTTTTCAATTCTTCTTTAATTTCCTGGTTGACCCATTCATTCTTTAGTAGGATGCTGTTTAGTGTCCATGTATTTGGGTTCTTTCCAAATTTCCTCTTGTGATTGAATTCTAGCTTCAGAGTATTGTGATCTGAAAATATGCAGGGAATGATCCCAATCATTTGGTACCGGTTGAGACCTGATTTGGGACCCAGGATGTGATCTATTCTGGAGAATGTTCCATGTGCACTAGACAAGAATATATATTCTGTTGCTTTGGGATGGAATGTTCTGAATATATCTATGATGTCCATCTGGTCCAGTGTGTCATTTAATGCCTTTATTTCCTTGCTGTATTTTGCTTGGATGATCTATTTCGGTGAGGGGGATGTTAAAGTCCCCTACTATTATTGTATTTTTGTTTGACTGTTGATGTGTTTCTTTGATGTTGTTATTAATTGGTTTATATAATTGGCTGATCCCATGTTAGGGGCACAGATTTTTAAAATTGTTAGATCTTCTTGTTGGTCAGACCTTTTAAGTATGATAGGGTGTCCTTCTTCATCTCTTATTATAGTCTTTGGCTTAATATCTTATTCATCTGATATAAGGATTGCCACCCCAGCTTTCTTTTGATGTCCATTAGCATGGTAAATTGTTTTTCACCCCCACACTTTAAATCTGGAGGTGTCTTTAGGTCTAAAATCAGTTTCTTGTAGACAGCATATCGATGGGTCTTGTTTTTTTTATCCATTCTGATACTCTATGTCTCTTGATTGTGTCATTTAGCCCATTTTCATTCAAGTAACTATTGAAAGATACTAATTTAGTGCCACTGTATTGCCTCTAAGGTGACTGTTACTGTATACTATGTCTGTTACTTTCTGGTCTATTATTTTTAGTCTCTCTCTTCGCTTAGAGTACCCCTTTCCCTATTACCTGTAGGGTTGGTTTGGTGTTTGCAAATTCTTTTAAATTTTTCTTTGTCCTGGAAGCTTTTTATCTCTTCTCCTTCCATTCTCAATGACAGCCTAACTGCATATAGTATTCTTGGCTGCATATTTTTCACGTTTAGTGCTCTGAATATATCATGCCAGTTCTTTCTAACCTCCCTGTGGTCTCTGTGGATAAGTCTGCTGCCAATCTAGTATTTCTACCATTGTATGTTACAGACTTCTTGTCCCAAGCTGCTTTCAGGATTTTCTCTCACTAAGACATTTAAGTTTTACTATTAGACGATGGAGCATGAACCTATTTTTATTGATTTTGATGGGGGGATTCTCTGTGCCTCGTGGATTTTGATGCTTGTTCCCTTTGGAATATTAGGGAAATTCTCTACTATAACTCACTCGAATATCCTTTCTTCTGGGATCCCATTTATTCTAATATTGTTTTACCTTATAGTATCACTTCTCTCTCAAATTCTCCCCTTGTGGTCCAGAGTTGTTTTGCTCAACCTCTTTATTCTCTGTCATCTGGTCTTCTATATCACTAATTCTCTCTTCTGCCTCATTTATCCTAGCAATAAGAGCCTCCATTTTTTATTGTACCTCATTAATAACATTTTTATTTCAACTTGGTTAGATTTTAGTTCTTTTATTTCTCCAGAAAGGGCTTTTATTTCTCCATAAAGGGTTTCTTTAATATCTTCCATGCCTTTTTCGAGCCCTGCTAGCACCTTGATAATCGTCATGCCTTTTTCGAGCCCAGCTAGCACCTTGATAATTGTCATTCTCAAGTCAATTCTGACATCTTACTAATGTCTGTATTGATCAGGTCCCTAGCCGTCAGTACTGCCTCTTGTTCTTTTTTATTTTGTGGTGAGTTTTTCCGCCTTGTTATTTCATCCAGATAAGAATGTAAGAATGAGAGAATAAAATACTAAAAGGGTGGCAAAGACCACAGAAAAATGTACACTAACCAAATCAGAAGAGATCCAAAACCTGGGGGAGAAGGGGGGGGGGAATAAAAACAAAAAAATAAAAATTTACATATATGTATTAGACTGGTGAATAGAACAGAGCTACCCACTTGATTTGGGGTGTATTATGGTCTCTTCGCAGAAACCACCTCCTAATTTTTAAAGAAGGAAAAACATATACACACAAAAATAAGGTTAAACACAATGAAGGGATGGAATATACTGTAAAGATGAAAATTTTTTAAAAGATTCTAATAAAGGAAATGGTAAGATAATTTGGTTAGAAAAAGAAAAAAAAGAATGTGATCAGGCTGGAGACTAGAAAAAAGCCATGTGCTAGATTTAGGGTATATTTTGAGCTATTAGAAGAAATTGTATCCCAAAATTTTAAAGAAGAAAAACCTGTATGTATACAAAAAATAAGGTTAAATACAATGAAAGGATAAAATATGACTATAACAATGAAAATTAACGATTTTTTAAAAAGGTACTGTTAAGATAAAATAGTTTAAAAACGTTAAAGAGGTAAGAAGTTAAAATAGAATAAGAAAAAAATAAAATAAAAGAAATTTAACTTTATAAGACTAAAGGTTCTCATTCATCAGTGAACTTGGTCTTAGCTGGATGTTCTTGCTGATCTCCTGGGGAAGGGGCCTGTTGCAGTGATTCTCGAATGTCTTTGCCCCAGGCAGAACTGCACTGCCTTAGCCAGGAGTCAGGCTAAGTAATATGTGTGGGTTCATCTCCAGAGCTTTTGTTCCCTGAATGTTTTCCCTACAGCTTTGGAGGAAGGGAATGAAAATGACGGCCTCCCAATCTCCAGCCCCATCGGAGCAGAGAGCTCGAGGCCCCACGCCTCAGTGCACCCTCAGAGAAAAGCAGTCAATCCCTCCCATCTCCCTGGTCTCCAGCCATACTCCATGCTCACCTGGCCTATGACCAAGCATTTCTATCTCTGGTGCACAGCCCCATTTGGGAGTCTCCAAACCCAACAGATTCCTGCTGTGCACTCCTGTGCTGCTCCTGTCGGAGGAGGAAGGGAGGGGGTCTCCCCAGTCTGTCGCTTATGGGTTCCCTGCTAGAAGAGCAGTGGCCCGAATGTGCCTTGGATCACAGTTTAAGGTAACCACAAGCAGCAAGCTCACTCTCGGCTTCGTCTCTGTAGCCAGCTTCCCCACTCAGATACCTGGCAACTCTGTCACACTCCAACAGCGTAACCCCACGGGTCCTGACACCACATTGTGGCAGAGAGGGCTCCACCCCCGCTTAGCCTCCAGAGCTATGTGTCCCTCAGTGGAGCGAACTTCTATTTTCTGCTCCACTGCTCCACCACTTGCAAGGAGCCGGCCCCTCCCCGCCCAGTCTTATCTTCAGGTCGCTTTAGATTCACTTCGCTTTAGATTCACTTCTCGGCCCATCCTACCTTCCAGAAAGTAGTCTATTTTCTGTTCCTAGAATTGCTGCTCTTCTTTCTCTTCTATCTCCTGTTGAGTTTGTAGTTGTTCAGAATAATTTGATAACTGAAATCCTGGGACCTAATGATATTTCAGTCTGCTACTCTTCTGCCACCTTGCTTCCTCCACCATACTTTTTAAATAATTGTAATCATGCTTATCCAATGACTTGAAATTTTCACAATTCCATTTTCAAAGATGCAATTTCTTTCATTAATTCATTAAGAGAGAATTAAACACTAAAGATCTTCTCCACTTACTAGAACTAAACATTTATCCTCTAATTCTGGAAACTGGTATTTTTTTATTTTTTAAATCTCATGCACTTCTGTGGTTTTGCTCATTTTTGGGAAAGGCCTCCCTTCAACAATAGTTTAGTAAGCATCTATTTATATGCTAGTACAATACTCTGGGTCATGCTAGGATTTCTAGCTGCTAGGGATACAGGAGTTAAATGAGACAGACCAAAAAAATCCCTGCCTTCATGCAACATACATTCTAGTGTTGGGGGCTATTATAAACAAATATAAAATGTTTCAAATAGTGTTAACTACTATAAAAACAGACCAACAAGAGAATGTAAGTAATGACAGTGGGGCATTATTTCAGGTAGAATGGTTAGCGAAAAGCCTCTCTGAGGATGTGACTAAAGCAGAGACCAAAATGAACAGAGAATTAGTCATCCAAACTTGTAAAGGAAAATATTTCAGGCAGCCTAAGTAGAAATAAGTTTGCCAAATTTGATAACACTAATACAGAATAAGGTGGTAGAGGACATGGCTCAGTTAGCAGAGGCCTGACCAGATACAGCTTTGTATGCCATGGTAGAAGGACCGTGCATTTAAGAGTGGTAAGAAGCCACTACAGGGTTTCTACCTTGTTCTGAGGTAATTATCTGTTGTGTGAATACAATACAAAACTGGAAAAAAAGGAGACTGGTTCCTGAATTACTGCTATAACATAGGTAAAGATAATGATGGTCTGACCTCAGGGGCAGCCACAGAGAGATGGACAAACTCAGAATATGTTCTGAAGACAGCACGGCCAGATTTAAGCTGGTGGACAGAGGAGTCAGAGGATAAATCCAACGTTTTAGAACCAAAGCCCAATGGAGGAAAGGCAGTTCCATTTACTGAGGAAAGACACACCAGGAATGTGCAAGTATGGGGTAAGAAATGAGCAAACAGGGACGCCTGGGTGGCTCAGTTGGTTGGACGACTGCCTTCGGCTCAGGTCATGATCCCAGAGTCCTGGGATCGAGTCCCTCATCGGGCTCCCGGCTCCGCGGGGAGTCTGCTTCTTCCTCTGACTTTCTCCTCGCTCATGCTCTCTCTCACTGCCTCTCTCTCAAATAAATAAATAAAATCTTAAAAAAAAAAAAAAAATAAATGAGCAAACAGGCCCCTGGGCACCAGAGTCAGCTGGGTGTCTGACTCCTGGTTTCAGCTCAGGTCATGATCTCAGGGTCTTGAGACCTCAGGGTCAGGCTTTAGTTCAGTAAGGAGTCTGCTGGGGTTTCTCTCTCCTCCTCCCTCTGCCCCTCCCCAAACTTGCTCCTGTGCTCTCTAAATAAATAAATCTTTGAGAGAGAGAGAGAGAGAAAAGCCAAGAATTTCATTTCCACCTCTTTGGGTACTGATTTCAATCACACATACAAGCAGAAAATGTCATACAGGCAGCTAGACAAACTTAACAGCAGTTTAGGGAAGGAAGAGGAGATATAAATTAAAGTATCATCAGCTAACAGAAGACATTTAAACACTAAATGTGATTTCCTAGTGAGTAATTACTGAAAACAAGAAGTCTGGCCTGAGGACTGAGCCTTGAGGCCCTCCCTCATTTAGCACTAAGGAGGAGGAGCCAGTTAGTGAAGGAGACTGCACAGGGAACTACTGGTAAGGTAGGAAGAGTTTTTCTGGAAGCCAGGCAGTGTTTCTAAAAGGAGACAGTGATGAACTGTGCCCAAGGAGTGCACAGAGATCGAGCAAAGTGAAGACTGAGAAGTCAGCTTGGATTTGGTGGCACAAAGATATTCTGTGTGATTTCAACAAAAGTGGTTTCAGTGGATTAAGTGTCCTTAAAATACAACCTGATTTCTGTGGTTTTATTTAACAACCATCAGAAGGAGAAGCAGCTCTGGAGTTGAGATGTTGTAGTTGAAATCACTGCTCTCACAGCCTGAAATCTGGTTTATGAAGGATATTCTCTTTAGATTTGCCATCAATGAAGATTTTCCCTTTAATAGATCTTAGGTTATTCTGAGAAACAGAGGGTTAAACAAATAGGACTCTGAAGCTGATTCATCATCCTTCTGAGTTGCTGACTCCCCAGGTGCCTGGATATATGGAGGATTTTTTTCAAGAAAAGTACTCGAGAGACATATTTCCAATCACCACAAGCCTGAAAACTGCAATACTGTTATCCTGACTATTTGAAGGATAGTTTCACCAATTTAAAATTCTTAGGTTATAACAGCATCTTCCTCAGGATTTCCTAAATGCCATGCCACTATCTTTAACATGGTGCTATCCAACAAAACTTTCTATTATAATGGAAATGCTCTATTCTGCACTGTCCAACATGGCAGCCATACGCCTTCCTTTGCAGGTAACCTGTTTCTTATCTGCGTACTTGTACTATTTATTTCTGTATTTTAAAATTTTTAAATCCACTAGGCTGTTCCTAGGTATAGATCTCATTTATTTTGCTTGGCATGCACTTTAGTTATCTGTAGAAGAATAACATTAACAGATCCTACCACATATGGGGGTGGTAGAAAATTTCAAATTGAGTTTCAAGGTGAAAAATACTTGACACATAATAACTGTTCAATAAATGTTAGCTATATATTCTTTGAGCCCTTTTGATCCTTTCTCTCTAGGTCAAGATAATTTTTACTGTTTCTCTGACTTTATCTTTTATATGTTTGCTCTGATTGCTCACTCTGAACCTTTATTATACACTGGATCTATTCTTTGTTGTTTCTTTTTCTTTTTTTTTTAAGATTTTATTTATTTATTTATTTGACAGACAGAGATTACAAGTAGGCAAGAGAGGCAGGCAGGGAGAGAGAGGAGGAAGCAGGCTCTCCGTGGAGCAGAGAGCCCGATGTGGGGCTCGATCCCAGGATCCTGGGATCATGACCCGAGCCGAAAGCAAAGGCTTTAACCCACTGAGCCACCCAGGCGCCCCCTTCTTTGTTGTTTCTTACACTTGTGCCTATAATGTCCATTTCAGTTTTTCCTCTTAATTATGGGACTATTTCTAAAGCCTTCTGCTACCTCTCCATAAACAAATCAACGGTTAAGAATCACAAATCTCTATAAACACCGGGGAAGGTATGTGCTATGGTTGAGTGCTGTGAAGTGTGTCAACCTGGCAATTCACAGACATGTACCCCTGGGGCCAATAATACATTATATGTTAATAAAAAATTAAATATAAAAAAAAAGAATCACAGGGACGCCTGGGTGGCTCAGTTGGTTAAGCGGCTGCCTTCGGCTCAGGTCATGATCCCAGCATCCTGGGATCGAGTCCCACATCGGGCTCCTTGCTCAGCAGGGAGCCTGCTTCTCCCTCTGCCTCTGCCTGCCACTCTGTCTGCCTGTGCTCGCTCGCTCTCTCTCTCTGACAAATAAATAAAAAATCTTAAAAAAAAAAAAAAGAATTTTCTATTAAAAAAAAAGGAATAACAAATCTCACTTAAGAATTTTCACTCTTTCCTGCTGATTCTTTTTGTTCAAATGTTCATGAGTCTTCTTGAGAATACTAATTGGTTCTTCTTTAAATTGCAACATTTTCTCTCATTTCTTGCAATAAGTCTGTATCACAGGATATCACTTGTTCATAATAATGATCATCTTTTAGACTACTGAGACTGTATGTGCTAGCTTTTTGTATATTCAAATTAAAGGAGAAAGATCTTCTATGTTTATATAACATTTGGGAATTGTGTCAGGTTCAATCAGAAAACACTCAGAACCAAGTTCAAAATTTGGGGGCAGGTGTGTGTGTGTGTTTTCACATTATTTCCTGTCTTGGCTCTCAAATTGCTGCCTAACAAATTACCCCAAATTTAAGAAGCTTAAAAAAATCAAACATGTATTTTCTCAGTTTTTGTGGATCAGGAATCTAAGTGTGGCTTAGCTGGGGGCATTCAGTTCCGAGTCTCTCACAAGACTACAGTCTATGTGTCCACCAGGGCCTCTGTCATCTCAGAACTTAATGGTGGAAGGATCTGCTGGCAGTCCAAGCTCATACACATGACTACTGGCAGGCATCAGGTCTTCACTGGCTGTTGGCCAGAACACTAGGTCCTTGCCTCATGAGCTCCACAGAGAAGTTTACAAAATGGAAGATTGTTTCTCTCAGAGAAAATCAGAAAGGACAGTCAACATGAAAGCCAAAGCCTTTCTGTAACCTAACCTGAAAAGTTTTGCTGTTAAGTTAACCCATTCACTTCTGTCATACTTGGGAGAATCAAGTCACTAGCTCCAGCCACACTCAAGGGGAGGGGAATCAGATACAAGGCATGAATACCAGGAGGCAGGGATTATTGGGGGCTATCTCACAGGCTGCCTGTCACACTTCCTTGGTCACCAGAGAGACTCAGCAATATGTAGTCAAGTAGCAACAGTGCAGACCACAGGCAGATTTCAGAGCAAGCGAACTTTGAACTTTGTGCTTCATGGTTAGTCTCTCCCCTGCAACCATGATCACTGATCATACTGCCCTTGGTAAGAACCATTCTGAGTCATTTAGTTTTCAATCCTTGCTTCAAAGTACAAAATATCAAATCAACCACCTACCCCATGGACAATCCTTAAATTCTATCTCAAAATAGGTCTTTACCCACAACCACAGAGGGCTTCTCAACCACCAAGTTAACCACAAAGAACTTCCCTCGCTGCATT
The DNA here is from genome assembly GCA_004024625.1 of Mellivora capensis. NCBI lineage: Eukaryota > Metazoa > Chordata > Mammalia > Carnivora > Mustelidae > Mellivora > Mellivora capensis. The sequence continues at coordinate 450,213 of PISX010000029.1, read as the reverse complement.
TCTCATTTGTACCTTTTCCTGCCAAAACTCTCTTTAGTTTAGTTATGGCACCTTTCCAGGGTTTCCATGGAGACCAAACTCTCCCATTATCTTGTTGGTCATTTCAGTGTGTGTTTGTTTGTTTTAACATATGGGCTTAGATCATCATCTTCCACCGGAAGTCAACACAGAGATCTGTTTAAGTAAAGAACTTTAACACATTCTTTAAAACACTGTTTTGATAAACATAGCAGGAAATGCCTGTTGGTTTTGCTACCCATGAATTCAATTCTATTGTTGGATAAAACAAAGATGTTTTAATCTGCATCATCAATTCACAGGATACATTCTACTATGATAATTTAAGTAACTAAAACTTGATGATTTCCAAAAAAACGCAGTATCACCAAACTTAGCACAGAAACACTTTAACAAAACACTTATAATCTTAAAAGGAATCAGACACGCAGCTGCTCAGAAGCATGAACTAGTCACTCATGGTTGTAAAGAAGCCCCTACAACTATGTGCCCAGCAATAGGTACCTAGCACTGTCAAAAGAACCTAATGTTTAAATCAAAGACAAATCTTAAGTCAGAATACCAACAGAATTGTAATTCACAAACCAAAATATCCGGTTTTGGTTTACAATGAAAAATATTTTTCCTACAATGTATTACTCCTCTACCCCACCCTTATTCCCCTTAACATAATTTATCTGCCCTATTTTCTTCGAATACTAATAAACAGGGCAGGAGGAGAATCAACAAAAACTATTATCGGATGTCAACAAATTTTCTCACGTGATAATATCTGGTACAGAGTGTATACTCTTCTGAATTACGGTTTCTTCTCCTCTGCTGATGAATATACAGGAAGCGGGATTAAGAAGGGACTTAACACAAATAACATTAAGCACCAATAACATACTGCTGCACTGGACCTATCCTATATAGCAGCCAACCTGCACAGACAGGTAAGGCAGAGCGCCTGAGGGATAAACCCTGTATCTGAGCTCTCATCAGATTTCTAGGTGGTATGTTCTTAGTCAAAGAAAAGAGATTTTCAAACGTGTTAGCACTTAGGGAATAAAATTACTTGTTATCTCAATGAAGTTGCAGGACACAAAATCAACACACAAAAATCCATGGTGCTTCTAAACAATCCCAAAAGGAAATCATGTAAACAAATGATTTTACAAGAGCATCAAAAAGAATAAAATATTTAAGTTAATCAACAAGGTGAAAACTACAGAACATTGCTAAAATTAATTTAAAAAGTGGAAAGACATCCTTTGTTCATGAACTAGAAGATTTAATACTGTTAACATGTCAACATTATCCAAAGTGATCCACAGATTTAATGCAATCCCTATCAATATCAATATCAAAATGCCTGATGGCATTTTTTTGCAGAAAACTGAAGGGACCTGAATAGCCAAAACAATGGGGGGGGGGGGGTAAAGTCGGAAATTTTGCACTTCCCTATTTCAAGGAGTACTACAAAGCTACAATAGTGTGATACTGACATAAACAGACATACACACCAATGAAACAGTGACCAGAGAGAAATACTACTCTATTCCACCTATGGTCCCATGTGACCGCACATATAGTCAAATGTTTTTTGCCAATGTTTTTTCAATACATGGTGCTAGGGAAACTGGATAGCCACATGCGAAAGAATGAAGCTGGATCCTTACCTTACACATCCTACAAAAATGGATCAAAGACCTAAAACTAAGACATAGAACTTTTATAAGAAAATAGGGAAAAGCGCTCATGCCATGAGATTTGGCAGATTTCTTCATCAGGATGCTAAGAAAAACGCAACAAAAGAAAAAGTAGATAAACCGAACACCATCAAAATTAGAACTTTTTTGTGCATCAAAGGACAAAAGTGAAAAGGTAACCCATGGAATGAGAGAAAATATATGCAAATTATATATCTGATAAGGAATTATATCCAGAATATATAAAGAACTCCAACAACTCAACAATTGAAAAAAAGCCAATTTAAAAATAGGCAAGGGACTTGGAGAAACATTTCTCTTAAGATATACAAAAAACATGTAAGAAGATGTGTAACATAACCAGTCATCAAGGAAATATAAATCAAAACCACACTGAAACACCACTTCACACCCATTAGCATGACTATTATTGAAAATAAATAGTGTTGATGAGGATGTGAAGAAATTAAAACCCATGTACACTGCTGGTGAAAAATAAAATAAAATGGAGCAGACACTGGAACAATATGGTGGTTTCTCAAAACGTTAAACACAGAATTACCTTAAGATTCAGCAATTACACTTCTGGGTATATAACCAAATGAATTCAAAGCAGGGACCTGAATCTATACCAGAACATCAACGTTAAGAGCAGCATTATTCGTGATAGTCAAAGGTGAAGACAATCAATGGATGAACAAATCAATGAATAACCAAAGTGGTATTAAAATACAATGGAGGAAGGAAATGGGACACATTCTGTAACATGGATAAGTTCTGAGCACTATTATGGACTGAATGTTCTTTTTTTTTTACCTCCCCCTTTCTGTATTTTCTATCTTTTTTCTCTTACAGTGAGAACCTCAGTTCCCCAATCTGTAGCTAACTTTTGACAGAATAGAAGGTGAAAATAACCTGGGTCTTTGATGAAATAAGCCCAGAATTCATGCTGAAATCCTAACCCTCACTGTGGTATGAGGATGTGGGGCATCTGGGAGGTAATTAGGCTATAAGGGTAGAGCCCTCATGAATGAGTTTAGTACCGTTGTATAAAAGATCCCCAAACGCTCTCTCACCTCTTATGCCACGTGAGGACACAGTGAGAAGATGGCCGTCTGCGAACCAAGAAGCCAGCCCTGATCAGATACATCATCTGCTGGCACCTTGATTTGGGGCTTTCCACGACTGTGTAAAAATATTGTTATGGCAGCCTGAACAGACCAAGACAAAGACATTATGCTATGTAATGTCATATATTATGCCACGTATGACAAAGACATTATGCTATGTAAAATAAGCCAGTCAGTCCCAAGAGAACAAATACTATATAACTGCACTTTTATAAGGTACCTAAAGGAGTCAAATTCCTAGGGACAGAAAGTAGATTAGCAGTTGCCTGGAGCTGGGAAAGGGAAGAATGGGAATTTACTGTTAAGTAGATATGAAGTTTCAGTTTGTAAGATAAAAAGATCTGGAGATGGATGGCAATGATGGTTTCCACAATGTACACATACTTATTAAACTGTACACTGAAAGATGGTTAAAACAGTAAATCTTATGTATATTTTATTACAAAAAAAATTATTTGTTATCTCCCATAAGAATTCCCAAGGTAGGGCAATTAAATGCAAGGTTAGTTAATTCAGTGGTTTATTTCATCAAAGACCCAGGTTCTTTTCAACTTCATATTTGGCCAAAAGATAGCTATGGGTTTGGGAACTGAGCTTCTCACTGTAAGAGGAAAAAAAAGATACAGATACAGAGTGGGGAAGGTAACAGAGAACTCTGGTAGTAAATCGAAATGGGCAGATCAGTATAAATAATAAGGTATATTATAATATATATATTATATATAATATATATAATAATAAAGACCAGTATTTTACAAATTTCATCACAAATTATTTTAATTATATAAGAAAGTAGGTAGAAGAGAAAACTCATGGCCACTCTTGTTTTATCCATAAAACCATCCTATATTATTTTGTGCATATCCCAGATACCTATTTTGCCCATAAAAATTTTTCAAAGGTATCTTTGAAAGATAGTACCATTTTAAAAATAACCAAACACCATTATACATGGGAAAACAAAGTGAAACATAGTACTTCCTTAATATCAAATATCCAGTATACTGCATATATTCAAATTTCTAATTCTTATGTAAAAAAAAGGTTTACCTGGTATGAATTACAATCCAATAAGGTTTTCAAACTACAACTGATTGATATATTTTTAAACTTTTTTCTTTCACCTATAGGATCCCCCCGTTTTTTTCTTGCAACTAATCTTTTGAAGAAACAAAAGTACCATAGTTCATACTGTATGAACTCATAAATTAAACACAAAATGGCAAAATCCTTTGAATAGCTGTCTAATTTAAAAAAAGGGCTGTCTAATAAAAAAAAACACACACTCAGCACATAAAATGGTTTCTAAATACCATGCCCTCCTAAAAGAACCCAAGACTTCTTATGATTCCAAATCTTAGGAAGAAGAATTGTAATCTGCAACATCTCTTGTCAGAAAAAAGGAGTGATCAAAAAGTGGGACATGTAAAACCCAGCAGAGGGACTTGAGTCTCCCTCACAGATCAAATTTAAGACATCTGAGCAACAAAAGGACAGTGGCATTAACAGATTGGGTGACATTAACTGATTAACACACTGAACAACAAAAGAACCTGTAAGTGCACAATGATACCATAAAGGAGAGGAAGAGTTAGAAGATTAGGAAATCACCATTCTGCATCCAGAAATGGAATAACTAACTGACTCAGGCAAGGACCATCAATGAATGTTTATTAATTACAAAGATGAAAAAAGTGTCTTTCTTGAGAGATCAGGCACACAATATCAGTCCCATTGATTTGATCAGTCCCATTATTGATGAGATCAGTCCCATCAATAATGGGACAAATTTACAAGATTTGATGCACCAGGAAGTACACATTATGTTTTCCTAAGAATGTTTAACATGGATTTTATTATGAGGAAACGGTGAAATCCAGGAAGTATGATATTTTAGATAATAAGCTTTGACTCTTCAAAATTAATAGAATGCTTTGGATCCTGCATTGAAAAAAAAAATTAAGTATAGTTTTTGAGCCACCTGGGGAAGTTTAAATATGAAAATATGAACTGTGCAACAAAGAACATTTCTGAATTAATGTTAAATTTCTTGGGTATGATAATAACCAATTTCTTGGTTATTGTGTTTGTGTAAGAGAATACTTCTTAAGAGATTAATGCTAAGTTATTTAGGGGTAAAGCATATGCTGTTTCCAACATATTTTTTTTTTAAGATTTTATTTATTTATTTTTTTTATATGACAGACAGAGATCACAAGCAGGCAGGAAGCAGGCAGAGAGAGGAGGAAGCAGGCTCCCTGCCGAGCAGAGAGCCCGATGTGGGGCTCGATCCCAGGACCCCGGGATCATGACCCGAGCCGAAGGCAGAGGCTTAACCCAATGAGCCACCCAGGCACCCCTCCAACATATTTTCAAAAGATTTGAGAACTTAAGTGCAGGTCTAAGTGTAAGAGGAGGTAAAGGTAAAGCAAATGTGCCAAAATGTTTATAACTGGTGAATATAATTAAAGCATAGTTATAGGGGCACCTGGGTGGTTCAGTTGGTAAGCATCTGGCTCTTAATTTTGGCTCAGGTCATGATCTCAGGGTGAGACTGGCTCAACGCTCAGCAGGGAGTTTTTTCTGCTTGAGATTCTCTCTCTCTCCTTTTCCCTCCCCACTGGTGCACATACTCTCTCTCTCTAAATTAAATAAATACATCTTTATTTTTTTAGTAAGATTTTTAAAATTTATTTATTTGAGAGAAAGAGAAAGCATGTGCATGCGCCATCATGGGGGGGAAGGGAGAAGGTAACTCCCTGCTGAGCAGGGAGCCTGATAAAGGATTCCATCCCAGGACGCTGGATGGTGACCTGAGCCAAAGGCAGATGCCCAACCTAACTGAGCCACCCAGGCGCCCCAATACATACATCTTTTTAAAAAGGAGAAAAAAAAAAAAAGAAAGAAAGAAAAAATGCAGTCCTCTCCCTTGGGTTTCTTTTTAAAGCCTTTGCAAAAGCCTTTCATGGAACCACCCGCCTGGCTTCTACCCCCAAGAAAGAGCTCTTTATTATTTCATTGTATAGATCTAATATTATCTGTCTGACCTCATTTCGTATTTAGCTTAGTCCCAAAATCATGAATACACCTGCAACGAGGAAAAAAAAAATGTCAGACTGGACTTTTCCCACCTAACCAGCAGGAAAACCAAGATCTAAGCTGGCATATTTCTCCCAAACCATTACTGAAACAAAAAATCTCCCCTATTCTACCTAACACTAGGCTCTATAAGGGCACTCGTAATTGGGGAAGAATTCTTGCCTCTTAAAAAGGACATCTAAGTCTTTTCCATCTCCCATCAAACAAGACACAATCAAACCAAAATTGAAGACTGTTACTCTTTTGTTACTGCTCTAGAACCTACCCCATTCTGGATCAACCAACATTTTATCTGACAATGAAAGTTGCAGAAATATTTTTAATTTTTAATTTCCTGAAGAAAATATCTAGTGTTAGATATAAATGAGGTGGGAAGGAAAGAACAATGCACTAAGGAGTCAAAGGCTTAAGTAAAAGTTCTGAAAATTAATAGCTATAAGCAGAGACTAACTGTTCTTGCAAGTGGCCATGTCTCCCTTTCCTCCTTTTAGTAAAAAAAGGTACCCTGGTACCCCTTTCCTCCCCAGCAAAACCTCAGAGTTTTCAAGGAAATTAGAGGTTACATTCCTTGGGCTCTCCTAAAGCCACATGACCAAATTCTGAACAATGGGATAGAAGTGTAAAATTTCCATGTCACACCCTTACAAAGAAGCTACTTGCCCTCCTTGCTTTGTCTTCCTCCTGTGGGCTGAACACAGATGTGAGTCAGATCTGACCATGCAGACAAGAGCATACTAAACACCAAGAGAGAAGAAAAGAAACCTGGAGAGCTGGAAAATCTCTACAAAAGCAGCTTATCCACTTTGGACACCTCTTTACCACTGGAGAATTATGTGAGTGAGAAATTAGCTGATTTTCAGAACCACTGTACGGGTCTTTTTCAGCAGCTTGGCCCATAAGAGCTTGTATGACTAGGTACTTCTCTGGGCCTCGTTTTCCTGGTTTACCCAAAACTGGGAAGACTGGTATCAGTGCTGTAACTTCTTCTTAGCTTACTGTATTTTTTTATTTTAAAAAAAAGGATGTACATTTAGTAAAATTAAAAACTGAAGTTTCAAATATTTTCAAATATGATGACATGTGAAAACTCTTTGTATGGTTTACCTAACCCTTCAACAAATAATTACAAAATGTCCACCAAGTGCCAGATACTGTTAATGTGCCTAAAACTATTCAAAATGCTAACAATAAAGTGGTAAAACAAAAGAAACAGAGTTCATTCCTTCATAGGTGAAACTTAAAATGTGAGAGGAAGCCTATAATAAGCCAGCAAACAATAAAAAAAAAAAACAAGATTATTCCAAATAACAGCAAGGTTATCTGAAAAAGAAAGAAAAAAAAAAAAGCAAATAACACTGAGTTATCTAGGTTTAGGAGGGGAAATCAGTTAATTTACACAGGGCCACACAAAAAATCTAGGTGAAGTCTATTACAGGTTAAAGGGCAAGTCTGAGGCCTTAAGCAAGAACAAGATGGTGTTTGTTTAGGAACCACCAAGAAAGTCCCAGTGGCTTGGAGCTACTAGTGAGCAAAGAAGAGAAAGAAAAGCTCTAAAGCAGGCAGAGGCAGTGTGGTATTAAGCGCACAAACGTTATATTACTAATATCAGGGGATGAATGCTCCTCATGAAAAGCAGGGGAAAAACGATTACTCCCTTAATTCTGTGTGTTGGTTTCAGGAACAACTAATAGTCCCAATAGAAAATTATGATCTTAGCTGCCCTTCAATCAGTAAGTGACTATAGTCTTACATTCTACTTATAAATGTCTTTAATGGGGCGCCTGGGTGGCTCAGTGGGTTAAGCCTCTGCCTTCGGCTCAGATCATGGTCTCAGGGTCCTGGGATTGAGCCCCACATCGGGCTCTCTGTTCAGCAGGGAGCCTGCTTCCCCCTCTTTCTCTGCCTACTTGTGATATCTCTCTCTGTAAAATAAATAAAATCCTTAAATGTCTTTACTTGGGGATTAATGTTTTCACTAATCAAAAGCAATTTTAGGAGTAGAAATAAAACAAACTCACTTGAATCCAATAAAGCTAACACCTTCTCTGGTATTTTAGATATGCGAACAAATTTCACATATGTACTCAGTCAACAAATACTTCATGAGGACCTACTGTGTATGCCAGATATGGCTGCAAGCACTTTATTAACATACAGAGCCACTCCTTGTAGAGTTTAATAAATCAGAATACATTTCAAAGTTTAAATATGGTAATAATAAGTTTTTTAAAACCTCACTGCTTTTGGCTGATTCCTTAAAGGTGCCTAAAATTTAGGTTTTGAAAATCCAAGTTAGTATCTTAATTTCTGTCATCTAATGCTGTACTTGAGGGAAAGAATTCACAACTTACTTTTTTTTTTTTAAAGATTTTATTTATTTATTTGACAGAGATCACAAGTAGGCAGAGAGTCAGTCAGGCAGAGAGAGAGAGAGGAAAGGAAGCAGGCTTCCCGCTGAGCAGAGAGCCGGATGTGGGGCTCCATCCCAGGACTCTTGGATCATGACCTGAGCTGAAGGCAGAGGTCTTAACCCACTGAGCCACCCAGGCGCCCATGAATTCACAACTTTCTAAAGCTTAGTATATTAAAAACAATACTATACAACCTTAGAATTTAGATCTAAGAAAGCAATCTTCTAAAAAGAAAAATAGAAATATGAATTCTGTGAATTCTGTTTTTTTGGTAGATAAAGCAATTGTCAAGTGTTTTGGAACATGAAGGAAACAGTACTAGAAACATTTTATTAATACACTTGTTAAACATAGAAATCCGAAACTCAGTTCTCTCCCCACTCTGGGTCCCATTAAAGTGACAACAGTTAAAGACAGTAAGAACAATGGAGCATGCAGGGAATGAGCAGAAGGAAGAAAACAATGAATGTGCTAGAAAACAGAAACCATGTAACTTAAAGAATAAAAGCATATGGAAGAAGTTGCCAAGTAGAGGCGAGCAGGCTCACCTGGCGGACCCGAGAAAGGTCAGGAAAGGACAACAGAGAGGAATGGGGCTCAAAACACAGCTACTGGTTAAAACCTCTAAGATGCACAAAAACCCCATTCTCATGGAAAAATGACTTTACCCTCCAAAGTAGCTGGACCAGAGAAATCAGAGCTGGAGCTGAGGCTGATGGTGAAGTACCAAACTGAAAACAAGATTAAATGGGAGGACACAAACTAAACAATGAGCTGCTCCAGGCAGGGCTTAAACACACCACCCTGAGACCAAGACCTGTTAGTTCCGCATTCTTAAATGTTACTGACAACCAAGGATCGCTAGGTACTGCGGTCTGCTGACACAAATAAGAAAGAAACTTGAAAGAAATGGAATGCCAAAACCAAAACACTTTTTTAAAAAATTAGTCTTCTCAAAAAGAAACGTTTACTGGAAAATGAACAGAGTTCTTAAAAACAAGTGGAAATGTAAAAATCAGTGCAAGAGTTGGAAACAAAACTGAAGCATTCTTCTAGAACGCAGAACAAAATGGAGAGAAGAAAAAAAATTGGAGGATCTGTTCAGAACAAAAGCCCAAATTCTGTGTAACAGGAACTCCAGAAAGAACAGATAAAACAGAGAAGGAAAAAAACTGAAGGAAATGAATCCACAAGTTGAAAGGGCCCAATGAGAACCAACCCAGTATCAAAGCACATCATCCAAATAGGAAAAAAGAAAGTAAACAGAGTGGCATTAGGCTTCTCAAATGCAACAGTGGACACCAGCAGACAGAAGAAATGACTTCAAATTTTGAGGAAAGATGACTTCCAGTTACCATTCAAATCCTTGAAATGGGCAAGTAGAATAAAGACGTATTTTCCAAGCAAGCAAGACCTCAAAAACTACAACCCATGAAATCTTTCTCACAAAATATTGATGCTGTGCACCACTAAAAAGAGGAAGCAAACCAAAAAAGGAAAAGATACAGTTCCAGGAACAGAGAGGTCCAACACAGAAGAAGCAAAAAGAATTCCCAAGATGATGAAGTAAAAATAAGAATGAAGGAAAATCCAAGGACAAGAGCTATGCAGTAAACTTAGAAAAAAGCCAGGCCAGACTGAAGGATAGAGCCCAAGACAAAAGGAAAACTGGTAGAAATTTGACATACCTCAATATACTGACAGGAGATTTAGTAACCTGTCAGAAAAACCTAAGGATGATTTAGTAATAGAGTCACAGAGAACAAAGCAAATCACTTTAGACTGAAACATGATGGAGAATTCCAGAAGGTGGGGTGTGTGTGTGATCTGATTCTCTTGACCATGTAGAAAACTATATTGAAAGTTGCAAAAAGAAAACAGTGATGATGTATTAAAAAACAACTGAAAAACAAGGTAATTATTAACCCTAAAGAAAATAATGTCAGAGCAGAAAGGATATAACCACAGTACCTGGCAGCAATGAATAGTATATAGACATAATAATGTCCACTCTTCTATAGTTTCCTACGCAACTGTAACAAATTACCACAGATTTGTTGGTGGCTCAACAGTATGCAGGTTATTCAAAGTTCTGGAGACCAGAAGTCCAAAAGCAGCTTCACTGGACTCAAGGTATTTGCTAGTCTAACTCCTACTAGAGACTCCAAGGAAGAATCTGGTTACTTTCTTAGTTTTGGGAGGCTACCTGCATTTCTCAGTTAGGGTATCACATCTACCTACTTCTCCTTAGATCTTACCTCCCTCTTTTCCTTGTAAGGATCCTTGTAATTACATTTAGGGCCTAGGATAATATAAAATAATCTCCCTATGTTAAAATCCTTAATTTAATCACATCTCTACTCCCTTTGCCATACAAGGTAAATTCACTTGTTCTGGGAGGACATCATTCAGCTTACCAAAAACCTGAATACTGGTTTAAACTTTAACAGTAGGGGTGTCTGCCTTCAGCTCAGGTCCTGATCCCTGGGTCCTGGAATCGAGTCCTACGCTGGGCTCTCTGCTTCTCCCCCTACCTCTGCCTGCCACTCCACCTGCTTATCTCCCTCTCTACCCCCCAAAATTAATTAATTAATTAATTAAATTTAAAAGAACAGTAACAGTATAGCAATACTGAAAAACAGGAGCAGTAAGAGGGGCTATCATTTACATCCGAGGACACCTAAAATTGACAAACAGCTGAATGAACATACTCTTTAGAAATAGGAAAACAGGGGTGCCTGGGTGGCTCAGTGGGTTAAAGCCGCTGCCTTCGGCTCAGGTCGTGATCCCAGGGTCCTGGGATCAATCCCCACATAGGGCTCTCTGCTCAGCAGGGAGCCTGCTTCCTCCTCTCTCTCTGCCTGCCTCTCTGCCTACTTGTGTCTGTCAAATAAATAAATAAAATCTTAAAAAAAAAAAAAAAAAAAAGAAAGAAATAGGAAAATAAATTCCTGAAGAAACTAGCTTAAAGTCTGAGGAAGGGGAGACTCCAGGGTAGTTACAGGTGAGGAAGACAGAAAACTGTGACTTTTCCTCATAAGCATTTTAAAATTACTGAATTGTTGAACTACGCACATGACCTGTAGAGATAAAGTGAAAATCAACTTAAAATAAAACTATGATTAGGCAGGAAGGGAGGGAAATCCTGATTGAAGATTGAAAAAGTATCTCCCAGGCTAACAAAACAAAGAGAAAAATCAGAAAAATAAAAATAAAAAAGTTAATCATTTATACTTCTAAAAATCTGTGTTAGAGATTATAAAACAACCAATTTAGGAGTGAAGATTTTATTTCCTAAATTCATCTTTTCACAGCACTAGGAGGACAACCTATTTAAAAAGGCAAATTACTGGGGCGCTTGGGTGGCTCAGTGGGTTAAAGCCTCTGCCTTGGGCTCAGGTCATGATCCCAGAGTCCTGGGATCAATCCCCACATAGGGCTCTCTGCTCAGCAGGGAGCCTACTAACCGCCTCCCCCCTCTCTGCCTGCTTCTGATCTGTCAGATAAATAAATAAATAATAAAAAGGCAAATTACTAGCAAAATCAAACCTTTAAGTATACTGAGACATTGACTGGTCTGAGCTAAATTTGAAATACAAACACAAATTTAATCTAATAATTAGGGATGGCTAACAAGTAGTACACTATGGTACAAGCTGCTCTCTTAACAGCTAGTACAAAGCTCCCAGGAGGTATTTATTCATTTATTGAACAAATGTTAAATGATGTGAGAACAGTACAATGAATCTATTCAGTCTGTCAGAAATGCTGAGTAAGATACTACTCTACCTGTTCTCCCTTCCCCGAAAAATGGCAACAAACTGCCTTTCCCCTGTAAGTGTAGACTGCAAACCAAGTGTGCAGCAGTGGCGGCAACATGACCATCACTGGAGTGAGTTAGAAAAACAAAATCATAGGCTCCGCCCCAGATCTAATAAGCAGAATCATCATCTGCATTTTAACAAGATTTCAGGGAAACCCATAAGCACATAAAGCTTGAAAAGTACTGATATCCAGCTAATACAGTTCTTTTGACAATAAAATGTGCACTTCTGAATAAGGAATCAGAGAGAGAAATAAGGGTGTTCATTGGTACAATAATATGCACCTTCTCTTCAGACTCCTGTAAAATTTTTTATGGGCTCAACATATATTCATCAGCCTACTCAAGGCCTGGTAAAAGATTCAGATCATCACAGATCATCACAGAAACAGAAAACACTGCCACAGAGGGGGAGGAATAACAGGGCTTTTTTAAGAACCTCCAAAGTTTAGGGTCAACACTTCTCATGGGATTTTCCTGAGATCACACCTTCAGGTGCTTCCAAACTCCACTCCTACCAGCTAGGGGAAGATGTAACCACCAGTACGAAGGACGCTTTGGCTCTAGTGCCCACTGAAAGCCCCACCATTGATGCAGAGTATCCAGTCACAGAAAAGAACAAAACCATGGAGGGACTTGAAAACAGGAAAAGGAAACAAAAAAAATTAAGCAAGCTTAAACTTTTACTGTAAATTAATCAACCTAATAATCAAAGTGCCAGACCCCAGCCTAACTCAAATTCTGATGAAACTAATCTTCCTACTTTTGTCTTTGGATTTCCCAAACTCCCAACTCAACTAAGCTAAAGCTGTATTCATTAATGCAACATGTACTTACTCAAAGTGCCTATAAATCTCAAAAACAACTGGTCGATCTTGGTTTGTGGACTTGAAAGACATTTATTCTGTTAATTGTTAATCTATTATTTCTGTTATCATGCATTAAATAACTAACTGCACCAAATAAATTTTCTGAGCGCTAAGTACATGCCAAAACTAAGCACTCATGTATATTTAATCCTTTAAATAACAATGCAAGTACTATTAATTACCCCCATGTAGATAAGAAAACTAACAAACAGTAGTTGTCAAACTTTTTTCTTATACTCTGCCTTCCACTGCCTGTCAAAAACAGACCAAAAAAAAAAACAAAACAAAAAAAAAAAACCCACTTCATTTAGAAAGACTTTCCCCTTCTACTCTAGACCCAAATTATTTCTTTGAGTTTTCATACAACTTTCCTCAGCTATGATGATGGGAGGGGGGAGAGGTTTAGCTATTACAAATGAGTAAGAAAAGCACCCGGCAAGGAGCAACAAAGGACATGAACAGAATCTACATACTTAAACATGCTCAAACAAGTAAGTGGAAGAGATTTTACTGAATGGCAATATTGTGCTAGACACTGTCAACAGATCAGGAAATGGGTACTCCTATTCATTGTTGGAGGAAGTGAAAACCCACAAACTTTCTAAGGCAATTTAGTAATACATTCTTTAAGCCATAAAAAAGGTCATATCTTTTGACCATGAACTCCATGTCTAGAAATATACCCTAAGTAGTAAGATTCTCACAAGGATGTTCACCATAAATTTGCAATAGCAAAAACTATAAAAACTAAAAAGCCCAAATTAAGTACAAAAGCCATTTATCTTCTTAGACAGTAACGGGAGGGGGGGGGAGCATTATACAAAACTAAACATGTAATGCTTGTTTTTAAAATATACATTCACAGTAGAAAAGGACAGACCGACGTCAATATGTTAATAGGTGTCACCTTAAAAATGGTGAGATTATGTGTGACTTTATTTTGTTGTTTACTTATGGTAGTTCTAAAGTCAGAAGAACCAAGGTTCAACCTCTGGCTCCCCCACTCACCATGTGTAACCCTAACCCTGATCAGGTTACTTTATCTAATTCTTGATTTCCTTATCTATAAAATGAAAATACTATTAAGACCTATCTTCAGAGGCTAGCTGTGATGATTCAATGGTAACCCATGCAAAATACTTAACACTGGTTGGCAGTTAACTAAGTTTCTTGAGTACTTTTTTTTTTTTTAAAGATTTATTTATCTATTTTAGAGAGACAGGGTGCACACGCCGAGCACAGGAGTGATGGCCAGAGGGACAGGGAGCCAGAGTCTTAAAGCAGACTCTGCCCTGAGCCCAATGTAGGGCTCAATCCCACAATCCCAAGATCATGACCCGAGCCGAAACCAAGAGTCTTAGACCCTCAATCAAGTGTACCAGCCAGGTGCCCAGCACTTACTTTTAAAATATATGTTTATGCTGATATTGAGTTGTTTTTCCTTAAATTAAAAAAAAAATCCATATTATTAACAAATCATCACATAACAAGAATTTAATGAAGCTTTATTGTCACTAACTTGAGCAGTGTCATTTTACACAATATTAACAAAATTCCCAAGCAATCTGGTAAAAAATCAGAGATGGTGGACATATTAACAAAAGGAGCTATGCATTTACTGAATAGTCAAAGACTCAAAAGGAGAGGGGGTAAAAGAGACACATTTAGGTCTTTAGGATCTAGCATACTTAATAATGTCTAGCTTAGTTCTAAATAAGCACCAAAAAAAAGACCAAGTCACTTCAGACATCAGGAACAATTAAGATTCAAATGGAGAAAATTCAAGGTCTAGTTTAATGATGGGAGTATGACACAGACTTCCGCTTCAGGTATCAATGAAACCAAATTGCTATTTTTTAAAGATCAGGGTATCCTGGACATTATTACTTTATTATTAGACATTATTATTTCATAAATTTTACTTAGCTTTAGAGTCTACTAACTGCACATCTAGATGCACATTCCGAACATGTACAACCTTCTCAGCAACTCTTCAGACTGAAGCTATAGAAATCACAGGACAGTTAAAAGAAAATGGTAGCTACCTGAGCAATTCATTAGATCCTCTCTAAGACAAGGCCAATATACCTTGTCTATCACAGATCTCTGGAATGTATTTTCCCACTTTCAAATCTAAAATGACGAACACACTCTGTTAAGTTAAAAACATGCAACTATGAAAAATTTCTGAAACCATATATAAGAAATTCGTGACAATATCTCTAGGGACAGAGAACCTGGGAGAATGGGGTTAAGAGGGAGGCACATACTTTCACTCTATACCTCTTGCACTGTTTGGATTTACCATCTGTAGGTGTAACCTAAAAAGTTTACTATTATTCATTTGTCACTTTCAGTATATAATTCAGCATTTATTACTATATTCACAGAACTGTGTAACCATCACTAATTCCAGAATACTTTCATCACCCTTCTAGAGAAATGCTGTATCCAATGGCAGTCACATCCCTCACTGGTCTTATCAACCACAAATTTACTTTGTCTTGATAAATTTGCCACTTCTGGATATTTCATATAAACAGAATCATATAATATGTGGTCTTCTGTGCCCAACTTCTTCAACTTAGCATAATGTTTTCCAAGCTCTTCCATGTTGCAGCATATAACAGCATTTCATTATTTTCTATGGCTGCATAATATCCCTTTGTACAGATACACCACCTTTTCTGTATGCGTCATCAATTAACGTTTGGTCTGTTTCCACTTTTTGGCTACTATGAGTTATGTTGCTATATATAAACATTCATGTCTAAATTTTTATGGACACATGTTTCAATTCTCTCAAGTATATGCCTAGGAAGAGAACTGCTGGGTTGTATGGTTAAATCTATATTTAACTTTTTAAGAATCTGCCAAATTAACCAAATGCAGGCTTGAAACACACAGGGTAGAGGGAAGAAAGAAAAAGGCTTACAGGCAACTACATTTACCTGGAGAGATCTCCAGTAATGTTCATTAGTAAATTCAACTCACAAGCATTTAAAACCACGGAAAGACATAGTTCTATCCTAGAAAAACTTGAGATACATGTGATTCTTCATTTAATTCCAAGAACAACTAAGTATTTGTACTACAACACCATTTCAACACCAAAAAGCACATCAACTCAAAAAACGGAAAATAATTAATTATTCACATTCCAAAATTACCTGTAAATTTTTTACATAGGATTAGCCAAGGATCTCCCAATAATATGAACAGATTAATACCACAAGCCAGAAAATGTTATGGAAAAGGCTTAGTGTAACAAACTGATGCTCGTAATATACCTAAAGTGAAGGATATATATACACCTATGTTCCTCATATTCTCCACAGCACTGGGCACTCACCATATTCTTGCTGACTTGTGGATGAGTAACGATCACTCTACCCTTTCTCTATGAGAACCAGAGATTTAGATTTTTAATCAAATAGTATTTTTAAAAACTGAACCACAGAGAAGCAATGGGGAAGACTAAAAAGCAGACAGAATAGTTTTACTCACTCATAATCTTGGGTTAACAATGCTCAACTTTGAGTTTCAGTGTCCTTGTGTACAAAATGACAATAATGTCTACCTCAAAGGCTACCGCCAAGAAATACAACTATGATCATTCCTTATACAGGTACCAAATTTCCCTGGCATGCTGAAGATTTTGCTTAATTAAGACATGTATGAGGGGCGCCTGAGTGGCTCAGTGGGTTAAAGCCTCTGCTTTCAGCTTGGGTCGTGATCCTGGGGTCCTGGGATTGAGCCCCGCATTGGGCTCCCTGCTTGATAGGGAGCCTGCTTCCATTCCTCTCTCTCTCTGCCTGCCTCTCCACCTACTTGTGATCTCTGTCAAATAAATAAATAATCTTTTAAAAAAAAATAAATAAGACATGTATGAAATAACATACCAGCCGTCTTACTGTTAATATAAGGTTTATAATAATGAAATGTGATTTACAAAATCCATGGGATCTTCTATTTTTAAACTACAAACTGCAAAACAAATGAGGTAAAACTCTGGTCAAAAATTTAGATTTTTCAGGGTGCCTGGGTGGCTCAGTTGGTTAAGCCTCTGCCTTCAGCTCAGGTCATGATCTCAGGGTCCTGGGATGGAACCCCACATCGGGCTCTCTGCTCCGCAGGGAGCCTGCTTCTCCTCTCTCTCTGCCTACTTGTGATCTCTCTCTCTCTCTCTCTGGCAAATAAATAAATAAATAAGAATCTTTTAAAAAGAAAAAAATTTAGATTTTTCCTTAATCCTATCCTGTAATAGCCTACAAAATAAAGTAATCCATTTCTAGTTCTCAAACTGTTAACCTGGGATAAACAGATTTGTCACACAGCAGTACCCATCTGCCTTCTTTAATACCTTCTGTCCAGGGCTCTCTCTGTCCATCTCTGATCATTTAAAGGAAGTACTTCTGCTGTTCCTTCCCCCAGCAATAAATAAAGAGTAGAAGCACACACCTGCTATAAGGTAGAAGCAACCTAAAATGTCCATAAATGCATGAATGGATAAACAAAATGTGGTATATGTAAACACAAAAGAGTATCATTCAGTCTTAAAAAGGAAGGAAATCTTGTCACATGCTACAATATGGATGAACCCTGAAGATATGAAGTAAGCCAATCACAAAAAGACAAATACCATATGATTCCATTTGTAGGAAGTATCTTAGGTAGTCAAATTCATAGAAACAGAAAGCAAAATGGAGGACACCAGGGGCAGGGGAAGAATGGGGAACTGTGAAACAGGTCTAGTTTCAGTTTTGCAATGTGAAAAAGATCTACAGATAAGTTTCACAACAACGTGAATACAGTTAACACTACCAAAGTGTATGCTTAAAAATGGCTAATATGGTACACTGCGGGGTTTTTTGTTATGTGTTTTTAACAATGAAAGATGCATTAAAAGAATTTATAAGCTAAAAAATATTTTGCTTGAAAAACTGGTTCTGTTGCTAGAAAAAAATTAATTCCCCTTTTATGTCAAGGGAGAAAAGACTAGGAGCAATCCCTTCTCAACTACCAATTCCCACAATAACCATTTTTGCATGCTGCATCCCTAGATAAAGAATTTGACAAGAATTATTTATTGCCTGCAACAGATTTCTCTCTTGAAATAGAGCCTTCCCAATCTACTAACCAATAAGAATGTATTAAAGATTCCTCTTGGGGCGCCTGGGTGGCTCAGTGAGTTAAAGCCTCTGCCTTCGGCTCAGGTCATGATCTCAGGGTCCTGGGATGGAGCCCCACATTGGGCTCTCTGCTCAGTAGGGAACCTGCTTTCCTTCCTCTCTCTCTGCCTGCCTCTGTCTACTTGTGATCTTTGTCTGTCAAATAAATAAATAAAATCTTAAAAAAAAAAAAAAAGATTCCTCTTATGCTATCTTAGAAACACATCTATTCCATACCCATAGGTCTCTTACCTTGTGGTAAACTGGAAAAAGAAAGAGACAGACAACACCAAAAAGGTTCTATTTCCACTCTGACACAAAGGACACCTGATACTCTACAATGTCAAGTTCTAAAAGTTAACATTTTTCCAGATCTTTAGAGAATTTAAAAAATTTTCTCACCAATCCCTTTTTATCTACTTTGGTGTCTCTCTTAATATGGGCTACTAAAGAAATTTAGATTCCAGGACTCCTGGGTGGCTCAGTTGGTTAAGCGGCTGCCTTCGGCCCAGGTCATGATCCCAGCATCCTGGGATCGAATCCCACATCGGGCTCCTTGCTCTGCCTCTGCTTGCCATTCTATCTGCCTGTGCTCCCTCTCTTTCTGACAAATAAATAAATAAATAAATAAATAAAAAGAAATTTAGATTCCTTCTGAATGAAGTATAAAACAAGCCAAGTGGTTCAAAACCCAATATATCCCTCTAATAGTTTTACCCATGGTTAAAGAGACAGAAGTTTTTAATTAAAAATTTTTTAAAATGGGAATACACTAAAACTGTCAAGTCCACTATCTTAAAGATCCATCCCTCTAATATCACAGCAGAAACAATAAATACTAAAAGGACTCCTAAGAAAAAGATTACCCTCCTAACAGTCTAAAAGCTATTATTCCCATATAAAATAATCTCAACTCTTCCATATTTCAGTAGGCATATAGCCATAGACAAAACTTTAGGTTAAAGCAGAGGTTCTTAAATAGGGTCACTGGTCCATAAACTCCCTTGAACTGGATAGGAGAGATCATTCAAATACTTCAGAAGAGAAAATCTCAGTTGATACTGGAACATTCAGAGAGGGAATCGACCAAAAGAAACTAAAAATTACAAAAGTACCACCTCTGGTACAGTGGGTTATAGAAAAGCATTTCATCATGATTTCCCAAGGATTCCACATATGACGCAGGCGAAGACCTGGGTGACACTTTAATCAACTACTGCTAAAATGAACTAAACACATAGTTTTTAACAAACCCAACATTTAAACACGGATTGGGAAATTGGTACAGCCAGTTTTAAAAGGTGTATGTACTTTGACATACGTTCTCTGAAGGATAGAAAAACAGCCACAAGAATACTGAAAATACTAAACAATAAATGAGATTGGGAAATTCAGTAACTGCTTTAAAACAAATTACACTCTACACTTTACACTTTACTCTACACTTTACAAAGTAAAATTTAGGAATACCTGGCTGGCTCAGCAGGAAGAACATGCAACTCTTGATCTCAGGGCTGTAAGTTTGGGCCCCCCACTGAGTGTAGAGATTACAAAAATATAAATAAACTTTTAAAAAAAAGTAAAACTTAAAGAAAACACTGTTCTCTCTCCCCTTCCACCCTATAGTAATTAAGAGTTGGGAAGTACAAAATTACCATGCCAATTTTATGCCTTTCTTCCAAGAAAAAAACAACACATCAAACTGCTACATATTGGCCTCAAAATTAAACACAATGCCAAGGTCACCAACTCATTTCTAATAACCAGGTACCAACCCAGAATTGGCACAATACCAGGCTCTGAGGAACTCAGTAATCCTACATTAAGTATTAATGTTAACTGGACCTGAGCAGATAGTGGAAAAAGCCCTAAAAAACTTTAAGCTAAAGTATTTTGGCAAACATGTACTGGTATGTAATCTCTGCAAGGGAGGTAAATTTAAAAATAGCTATTTTAAAGTCCTAAAGGTATCCTTCCTTCACCAAGATCACCAGATGAAAGAGCTTAAGGCAGATCTAATTTGGTATCTAAAGAACAGCGAGAGAGTAGGCTGAAACAATATCAAGTCACAGGAAAGCTTTTATAGGAAAGCTTTAGACATCATGCACAAAAGCAGCATACTGCTCTGATCACTTATCTTATAGTCTGTGAGACTCTTTTACAGTATTAATACAGTGAAGCCTATTAACAGACTAAACCAACTGCTGTCAAGTATTTCTGGACAGCAGGATTTCTTTACAGTTAAAATCTGAGGACCCCTAAGGCCTTTCAAATTTTCAAGTATTTATTGATTTAAAAATATTAATGATAAACCCTACACATTAACAAAAAAAAAGATGAAAAATGACTTTACTTTCCCACAAAAAATTAGCCAAAAGAATGGCACTGTTTTACACTGCTGCAAATCTCTTTAATGTGTGGCTTAATAGAAGACACCTAGATTCTCTTTACTGCTTCTGCATTCAATACACTGTGTTGTGTTGGTTAGATATATGAAGAAAACACCCTCATTCAGGTATGTGGCTGAAAAGGCAGGAGTATTTTAACAGGCCTTTCAGGTTATGGATATCCCTTTGACACTACACCAAAACTGGACAAGTGATAGTTTTTTGAATGTTTGTGGAATCTGAAAACATTTATCAGTCATGTGTTACATTAAAATCCAGTGCCGTATGATGCATCTTTTACTTATGCATTTTTTAAACATCACAGTCACTGTATAGTTGTAAAACACTGATTCAGAGTCATCCAAATATTCAGAGCTCCAAATGTTGACACATTTCATCACATTACATCAAAAAATTGCAATCATTAATATTACTGGTCTCATCTGAAACATCTTTACGTACTGGGACGTTATCTAACTCACGATGGCATATACGTGTTTTCTAAAATTCTCACTTTTGCTTGAAAGCTTAAATTTTATTGTGGGCAACAAGTATTGTCCACTTAGGCAAAAAATTCACTGTTTACTTGAGAAAATGTCTGCCAAATATCCAAGTCTAAATAACCACCATTTATTAGTCATTAGTTCTTTCTAACAAAAGAATGTTCCATGAAAGGAGGAGCTAATTAAATGAGGTCAAAACCCAAGTAAGTGCACCAATGCTTTTCCTCCAGACAACATGTACTCTGGTCTGTAGCATTAGTGCTGTGATGTATCTCTCATTTTGTCACACAGAATGTTTAACAGACATGTACTCAAGAATCAAGATTTAATAAAGTTTGTTTTTACTGCTTCATCAAAAACATTCCTATGTAAAATTGGCATTTTCAAACTGCTGGTACATGGTGAAGATTATTACCATGACTACTGGGACCAGTTGCTGCCAAGGCCTTGATTCACTCTAAGACACCAGCAGCTTTACCCATACTGCTCTTGTACCATTGCTGCACATGTCAACATTGTCAAAAGGCAAATATATTATAATGCAAATAGTTTGTACTTCATGGATCTTCTGAAAGAGTTGAGGAGTCACCAGACCACACTCTAAAATAGCTGTTTTGATAGTGGTTATGGACCCTCTCCTAACCAGAAAAGTGCACATGTGTACAAATATACACAATACCTTTTTTTAAAGATTTTGAGAGTGTGTGGACGCATATGAGCACACTGGGGCAGAAGGAGAGGGATGGAGAAGCAGACTCCTCACTGGGCAAGGAGCCTGATGCAGGACTCGATTCCAGGACTCTGGGATCATGACCTGGGCTAAAGGCAGACACCCAACTGACTGAGCCACCCAGGAGCCCTAAAACCATTAAAATTTTATGAGATATACCAAAAATTGTTTTTCACAATTTTATTTAGGTCTTTATTTGGGGAATATTTACACTCTACAACTGAATTTTTTTTCCCCGAAGAACCAGTCTGTAGGTCTAAATCCTACCAAAAATAAACAGAAAGTAAACTGTTGAAAGATGCAATGCACGTGGACATGGATAGGCACTGGATATGCAATGCATATTCAAGTTCCATAAAAACAAGGCTTCATGTAATAAAATCATATCCTAAAATAATTTACTATAAAAAAAAATCAAGGGACGCCTGAGTGGCTCAGTTGGTTAAGCGGCTGCCTTTGACTCAGGTCATGATCCCAGCGTCCTGGGATCGAGTCCCACATCCGGCTCCTTGCTCGGCAGGAAGCCTGCTTTTCCCTCTGCCTCTGCCTGCCACTCTGTCTGCCTGTGCTCCCTCTCTCTCTCTCTCTCCCTCTCTCTCTCCCTCTCTCTCTGACAAATGAATAAATTAAAAAAATTAAAAAAAAAAAAATCAAGACTGTAAAATAGGGAGATAAGGGAAGATATACTTATATTAAAATATTATAAATCTAAAATTAAGTCAACAATATTAAATAATGAAAATGTACAAAAAATAATATCCACATGTATTTGAATTTTTAGTATTTAGTATTTCCACAAGTAAAATTTAAGCAAATAATAGATTACCAGGTATTGCTACTGCAAAAAAAATTAGGAAAACTTCCTTCCTGTTGCACTTTAAAATGATGAACTTGGATGGGGCACCTGGGTGGCTCAGTGGGTTAAAGCCTCTGCCTTCGGCTCAGGTCATAATCTCAGGGTCCTGGGATCGAGCCCCATATCGGGCTCTCAGCTTAGCAGAGAGCCTGCTTCCTCCTCTCTCTCTCTCTCTGCCTGCCTCTTTGCCTACTTGTGATCTCTGTCTGCCAAATAAATAAATAAAATCTTAAAAAAAAAATGATGAACTTGGTTTTCTAGTGTTTAATCCAGATTTTAAAAACAAAATCAGTAATGTTTCTACTACTAAATACAAAGGACTAAGAAGCGATCAAGTGATGTATAAATGGGTTGCATTGGCCATGGGTTGATGATGTTGGGTGATGGAGGTTCAATACACTATTCCATATACTTTCCATAATGTTCAAAATCTCCCATAACCAAGTGTTTTTTTAAAAAAAAACACAAATACAAAAAAATAAAAATAAAAGCACAAATACAAAAAGAACCAGACCAATTAAAAACTGGCCAATTACTATCTTCAGGATAAATGAAGGGATGCACAAGAAATACTGCAGTCTTGGTTCAGCAGTGAACATCCACATGGTCATCATAATGTAAGCACTGATTTCTAATTTAATCATATACATGGTATGGTTAAATTAGAGTAAGGGGAAGATAAACTGGGGTGTGGGGTGATGGGGTGATAATATTAACAGCTTAATCTTCATCCACTAGAGGAAAGTCAATTGGAAATGTCTAAAATGCATGAGAAATAGAAGTTATCACTTTATTCACAAAAAATTAAGCAACAGGGAATAGTGGAAGAGTTGAATATAATCACCTTTAGAAGGACGAGGGATGATTAGGGAGTGGATGAAGGTAGGGACTGCCAGTTTTCACTCTAAACCCTTTCTAGCACAATACTGATTTAAAAACATAGACACACACTTTTTTGGGTGAAATCTAACAAATACAGAAAATCAAAAATCAAGAGAAATGTCCAGGATAATCAGTTAATCACTACAGCCACCACCCAGTCAAAACCCTATCTCCATGAGGCCCCCAGATTCCTTCTCAAGAACAACTCCCTTCCATCACTTAAAAGTAACCACCACATACTGGCTTTTAAAGCAATTATTTTGTAGCTATTCTTCAGAGTTTTCCACTTTAGTATGTGTCTCTAAGGTTATGGTTTTGTTTTGAATGTTTTTTAAACTTTGTATTAGTGGACTCAAAGAATATGTATAAAACACATACATACCATCTCTTCACTTTGGCTGAGGAGAAATTCTTAATAAATTCCCCAGTTTTCTCATTCTCCAACTCTTCCTTACTTGCCATAAATGTTCCAACAATAACAGCTAAACCCTTACAACACTTTATGTGCCAAGTTTCTGTTTTATGCGTACTAACTCATTTAATCATCAAAACAGCAGCGCAAGGAAGATTTTATTGTGATCTTCATTTTAGAGAGAAGAAAACAGGCACAAAGAGGTGAATTAATTTGCCCAAGATTACCCAGCTAGCAGAGGACTGTATTATGCAGATGATGTAATTATGTAGCCTAGCACCAGTGTCTGTGCTACTTACTATCTCATGAGAGCAAGTTGTCAATAAAGGAAATTTTTCAAGTATGGAATATGATAAAATGTTATTACCACTACCATGAAGATTAAAAGGAAAACTGCAGGATTAGAGATTGTCTGAGTGATAGAGATTTTAGTACCTCACCTTCTCCCAAACAAAGAGCTGTACCAAGGATAAACCACTTAAAAGTGCCTGAGGAGGGGCGCCTTGGTGCCTCAGTCCTTGGGCGTCTGCCTTCGGCTCAGGTCATGAACCCAAGGTCCTGGGATCGAGCCCCACATTGGGCTCCCTGTTCCAATAGAAGCCTGCTTCTCCCTCTGCCACTTCTCCTGCTTGTATTTCCTCTCTCACTGTGTGTCTATGTCAAATAGATAAAATCTTTTATTTAAAAAGTGCCTGAAGAGACCTGTACATAGAGTTAAGTATCCCAATAAGAGTAACCCATCGGGACGCCTGGGTGGCTCAGTTGGTTAAGCAGCTGCCTTTGGCTCAGGTCATGATCCCAGCATCCTGGAGTTGAGTCCCACATTGGGCTCCTTGCTCGGCAGGGAGCCTGCTTCTCCCTCTGCCTCTGCCTGCCACTCTGTCTGCCTGTGCTCTCTCCTTCTCTCTCTCTGATAAATAAATTAATTAATTAAAATTATTAAAAAAAAAAAAAAGAGTAACCCATCAACCAAAGACCAATCACAGTTATCTGGTCAAACATAAAAATTCTTAGTTCTGCAATGCACTTAATGACAAATTCTGAGCCTTGATTAAGTCCAATAAAGACTTCTTTATAAATTAAGGCCCCCAAAGAGCCCAGTATCTCATACAACCTACCGGTGGTAGTAGTAGTAACGTTGGACTCTTTCTTCTCTAAAACATCTTTGAGAATTAACAAGATTAGCATATAAGGAACAACAGAAATCTAATCCAGTCCTGTCATCTTAAGGCTAAGCTTACTAGAACCCAAAGAATCACTATTCCAAGTAACATATATTTGTTTGCCCCAGGATAAAAACTCAAGGTCTCCTAACTTCTTTCTATTACACAGCTGAAGAACATCAATCCAAGTAAATACATCCATGACGTCCAGAGTATATCACAATCATCTTTTCAACCGATCTCCTCTCCCTTTCAAAACCTCGTAACAGTAATCACAATCCTTCATTCAACAAATGCTCAACATCCACTGGTGTGCCAGGCACTGTTCTAAGCACCGTAATTTGTATAGGATACTCTGCACAGAGCAGATGCATTAGTCCTACACAGTGTAACAGCAGAGATTTAGGGTAAATTATAAATAAGGGCTACAAAGAAAGATTTTTTAAATATTTCCAAGAAAGATACGGAAAAGAGTTACAGACACGACTTGAAGAATTCTAGTAAGTGATAAATTGTAGGATGACTGTAAGGCATTCCAAGGTGGGAACAGCAAAAATGAAAACAAAGACCCAAGAATAAGACTGTACAAGACTTGTTTGAAGAACAGCAACCATTTAGCTGGATCATAAACCATATTAGCAGATGAACTTAGAGAAACAGGGGACATACTGTTGAAAGATCTCGTATTCTCGGCCGAAATATCTGAATGTAATTCATAATCCTAGGGAAGCAGTGACCACTGAAGATTTCTGAGGAACATACAATTGGGACAGCATTTAAGATCAACTTAGAAACAAAACAGAGAACAAGAAGCAGGGAACCACTTAGGAAGTTACTGCACTGTGGATGAAAGATACTGAGATCCTGAACTAAGGAAGCTGGGTATGGAAAGACGACTAAAGCATTACAGAAGTAACAATGGTATGCCATGACACCTAGCTGCGTGTAGGAGGGGAAAGACAATCCAGAGCCTTTGATGGGAAAGAACTTGCAATACATCATTAACGGAAAACAGGCAAGCTAAACTGAAGATTTGGCTAGATGTAACCTGTTTAGAGATTATAGTCTAAACCAAGGGGGAAAACATTAATCTTATTTGAGAAAAGCAAATCTTCCCTTAGGAACATAAACATAATAGACCATGACATGGAAACTACAGTATGCAAAAAAACCCAAATTAAAGGAGTATAATGTGAAAATTAGGGGCTTTTTAAAACTTACTACACTAGCATAAACTGAGGTACTTAAGTCACGTTTTTATTAAAATATACATACCAAGCCTCAGCATGCTAAGATGCTAGGAATGCACTGTATGTTAAAGTATTATCTAACAACCTCAAAAGAAAATCATTTAATTAATCAGTAGCAAGGGGCACCTGGATGGCTCAGTGAGTTAGCCTGCTGCCTTCAGCTCAGATCATGATCTCAGGGTCCTGGCATCGAGTCCCAAATTGGGCTTTCTGCTCAGCAGAGGGGCATGCTTACCTCTCTCTCTCTGCCTGCCTCTCTGCCTACTTGTGACCTCTGTCAAATAAATAAATAAAATCTTAAAAAAAACAATGAATCAGTAGCAAAATGTAGCTACTAAGTATTAGCAGAATAGAACTACAACTGATCCCACTACACATATCACAAACCATCATTTGATTCAGTTAGGTAAGTTTAGAACCATCAATTTCTTCTAATTAAAACCCATGTGGTCTCTTTGCCTACTGTTTTTAAAAAAACGAGCTCCTTCAGGGCAGGGTTTATGACCCAGACACCTTGCAGCCCCAATGCTCAACATTTTGGAAGCCCCTCAGCAGATCTTTGCTATAAAAAAAAAAAAAAATGGAAATCAACCCAGGAATAGTTTCCAAGTATACAGCACTCTCATAACTTGAATATTATACAACAGCACAAATGACCCAGTATTCAGTGGCTACTATTCAACAGGTAACGGAATTACAAAATTAGTAACACATGAGTCCTCCCTTGAACTTAGAGGATTTCTCTCAACAAGTCAACCACCACAAGCTTCACCAGAAAACCTTGATTTGCGCTATTTATATGACCCTCAGTGAGTCCCTTAACTAAGATTTCTGGTTTCTCATCTGAAAAACAGATGAGGATTCAATAGAAATGTGATAGTGCTCTATAAAGTATCACAGGTACAATGTATGCCAGCTGGCTCCCCAAAGAACACCAAACTGATCAAACACTTCACTGATAATGACACTGACACAGGCAAATCCAAGCATTTGACTGGCTCAACACAAGTCTATCATCCTACCATCACTTGAAGAAATCCTCAAAACTAACAGTACTGCAGACAGTACATTAGAAATAGGACCTTAATCAGGACAATACAATCTAGAGGATGATTTATAAACTTAAGGGAAAATTTTTAAAATTAAAAGTACATTTTAATTCATTTGAGTTTTGCTGGAAAATTCCTACTATATAATTCAAGACAGAATACCATTAAAATTCAAACTTTAAACAATATTTCTGAACAATGAAATGATACTACTTTATGGGAAATAATGCCTCCAGCACCTAAAACCATCTCAAATGAGTGCAAAACTGACATTTCCAAACTTGAAGTTTTTGAAATACACTAATAAATTTGGGAGAAGAGTTAAGACTTAAGTAGTTTAACTGATCAAACCTAGCTTCTAACCGCAAAAGAATAGGCTCCCCAGAACCATGGTTGTTTCCTTACCCACCTAAATTAATCCTTACAAGACAATAAAATGTATCACTTGAGCCATCATTTCTTTACAGAATGTCAACACGACACACTGAAAGCAGGCAAGTTAAACACTAAAAATCTTACCTCAAAAATGAAAGACAGTCATTCAAAAATGTCTGAGGTAAAAGTTGATGCCTTTTTTAACATAATTATCTAAAAATGACGTCCGAACATGAAAATGCATCACCATTTATTTGTACATGAAATTTACAGTCAGGAAATCTTTACAATATGAAACTTAGATTTTTCTTGTGATAGTTTTATATACATCATCATCTAGTACCTTCACTTAACAGATAAAAAGTAATGATATAAGGTATTAATAATAAAAGACTAAAGACCATTTTCCAAAAAAGTGACTTTTAAAAGTGTTCCTCCATTGCTCAGACAATAAACTCAGTATGTTCTTAAACTGTAACAGATCTAGCTGCAAGGAAATCATTCAGTAATCAAGATTTTGAAGACTTCATGTTCAAATTTTGCATTATTAAGTGCTTTCTTACCTTCTGCTACATCATCATCTACTGCTCCTTTCACCTGAGAAAAACACCACTGAATATCGTTCCCTCCTCCAGCTCCTGGAAAAAGAAAACATAGCAATTAAAACTGAGTTCTGTTCATGTTTACTCGCGTAAACACAGAGATGGTATCCATGGTTGGCATGATACTAATAGCCTGGTACTGCCCACACAGACAACCACCAGCCCAGAGCACTAATTTGGAAGGAGGTTAGTCTCCAGTAACTGGTAGTGCTTTTAAAAAAAGAGAGATTCCAGGTATGAAATATCTGAAGGCCACGTACTATCATTAACACTGCACACGTGTTTAAAACTTCCATTTTCCCTTTCCCTCAAATACAGTAAAAGCCTCACAGTCACGCAAGACCTACCAGAGAAAAGTAAATACCAAAGTCAGACAGTTTTCCTTTAAGTCTACAAAAGCCTGCAGAAGGGTTAATAAGGTTAAACTACCATAAAACATGGAACGAAGAGAAAACTTCAGGAACATTACAGCCTGGGTGAGGAGTAATGATTCATATGATCCCAATCACCAAAGCGCACACACAGCAAACACAACACTCACCACCCATTTCTTTGCATTTCATTACCAGCAAATCACTGGCTCCAGACGGAAAAAGAAATCGAAATAAATGCTGGTGAGGAGACTGTCAGAGAAAGCTTGTTTTGCCTCCTTTCACCTTATCCCCCAGAATCCAGAGGACCTTGCAAAGAATTTCCCTAGTTTGTCATCATCTTGTGCAAAACAATTTTTATTTAGCTTAATTATTCAACAAGGCCAAAGAGCAACTTGTTTACAGCAAAACATAGGTTAATCCAACACGTTAACTTTTTTGAAGGTTTAATTATTTAAAGGTTATCTAAATACTGGAAAAAGCATGAAAAATTGGTTTAGTTCCTGAATGTTTCTATTTCACTTCCAAGCACTGTGGAGAAAATGTCCCGGATCTATGGAGGAAGAAACTGAATCAACACCTAAAATTGGTTCTACTAGAAGGAACGAAGACATTCAGCAACATCAAAAAATATATAAAAATCACTCTCAAAGCAATTACCTTTCTCTTCCCTCACCTTCATTCCTTGCTAAATATTCCAAACTGGATTTCTCTATGCAACCTCCCCCCACCTCAAGCTTTTACCTAAATCTCTCTCCCTTTGGCTATTTATATCACTGAACTCCACAACTATTTTAACTAACTCTACGAAACCCTTTTAGGAAAAGGACATCTGCACAAAAAACTAACATACAAAACGCAAAGTTTAAATTACATTTTTCACGCAACTTGGTGTATTAAAGACCTTGCACTCTTGGACACGAATGGTAAGAAACCAAAGGGAACTAGTTCAAGACAAAAAAAATTGAGGCTTATGGTCTCAAAAATAAACGTACCCACAGTGGGGGGAAAAAATACACATAGGTCCCCATTGTATTTTAACTTGCAAAGTACTCTTCCTTCTCAGTACAAAATACATTAGTATGAACACCCAAGAAGGCTTGCAGCAAGGGAAAAAACAGGAATTGTATTAAGGAAAAACCCTAAAAGCTCCGGGGAGCTGGGGGAAACCGGGGAGAGCGGGGGTTATAACCGGCTCCTCCAAGCAGTAGCGACAAATCTGCACTCGCCCCCACCCCGCCCCACCCACGCCTTACCCCCCGGCTCGCCAGCACACACCCCACCCCCACCCACGCCAAGGTTCCAGCCCTCATTTTAAAAGCCATTTCGGTATCACAACGACCCCTTGCCTCAGCAGAACCCTCCCCACCCCCACCCCACCCCACTTGACCAATTCCCTGAAATCCAAGGGGCGCCCCGTGGCTGTACGAGAGGCACAGGCGGTCGCTAGGGGGTGATGGAGGGAGAAGGAAGGAAGCGGTGCCTTGTCAGTGGACGAGGGTGATTTCTCCTTTACCTGCCATGTTGCGCTGCAAATGGTGACCCTGCTGGGTTCCTCGGGGTCTCTGCTTCCTGAACTCACCCCCCTCACCTGGGGATGGGGGGGTAGAGAGGGCGGATGGCGGCGGATGGCACCTGTGGGGGGAAAGGGCGGGGGTCAGGGGAGAAGGAAGGAGGGGCGAGCAGATCAGCCAGCAGGATGGTGGATTTCACTCTGGGGCTTCCCCGCTCTCGCTCTTTCTCCGGCGGCGGCGGCGGCAGCTACGACGGCGACGGCGGCGGCAGCGGCAGGGGTAGGCGACTCCACTTTCAAAATGGCGCCGGCTGGCCTGGCCAGTGACGTCACCCGGGGGCGGAGCGGTCGGGCCCGGCCGGGCCGGAGGGGCGGGGCGGGGCGGGGCGGGGCGAGGGCCGGGGCGGGAACCAGAGGGGGAGGGGCGGGAAGCGGCCGGCCAGACTCCGGGCCCCCGCCCCTTCCTTCCCCGCCCCGCGCGCTGCGTCCCCGCGGGCCTGGCCTGCGCCGCGCCCTATCCCGTGCGCTGTTGGTCTGAGGTCTTGCAGTGCCCCGTCTGCCCTCGGTCCCCGGCCCGGTCCGCTGTCCCGTGCACATCGCAGTGTCCCAAACCCTCGCGCCTGTGCCTGGACTCCGGGACGGGCTCAGCCGTGCAGTTACCATGGTCGCTCGCGGGGATTCGTGGGATCCTGTGTCTTTGAGCGTACCGTGTTTCTACTTAAAATAGTGACTCTAGCCAATGAAATAAAGGACGGGGGTGGGAGGAGGGGGTTGGATAGACTTGGCGGCTCGGCCAAGGGCAGAGTTCGCGGGTCTGAGAAGGACGCAGCTGGCCTGGTTCCATGTGGGTGAATTAAATACCTTCTCATGGGCCCCGGGAACCGAGGCAAGAGTCCTTGGCGACTAAAAGCAGTTGAGGGTTTCTGAACAGAAAGCGGAGTTTGCTAGTAGCAGACATGGCGGAAAAAGTGGCCCCGGTCGGTCCAGCTGAGAGAGTGGAAGCGGTGGTTAAGCAAAGAGCTGGGCTCTGAAGCCAGGCTGCCAAATGCTGACGCCGTGCATGAGATGAGGTTAACAGTCCTACCTCATAGGATTGTTTCAAAGATTAAATGACTTAATTAGAATACATGATGAATGTTTGCCGCCGTTATTGTTAGATTTGTGTTGAAAGCATCTTCAACAGAGTTAAGAGGTGTAAGGAAAAAAAAAAGACATTAGTCATCATCCAAGAGGGTTAGCATAGGTACCTCATTGAAAGATGCATTAACGATGTAGTCGCTGTATCCTACTGGACACTACATATCTCAGTCCCCGCAACACTCCTAGGATACAGATATGCATATTTTGCACATGACCAACACCTGTAAAAATATCCGGAATTTGACCTTAAGGCTGAAAGGGGTGATCAGGTATTCAGAGACTAAGGGGAAGTTAACAATTATTTACATCTCCTCCTAACTCCACTTTCTACCTTGGTCTTGATTTCTAGAACAGTTCGATTGTAAAACAAGTTTCAAAACGTATCCACACAGGGGTGCCTGGGTGGCTCAGTGGGTGAACCCTCTGCCTTTGAATCGGGTCATGATCTCAGGGTCCTGGGATGGAGCCCCACGTTGGACTCTCTGCTGGACAGGGAGCCTGCTTCCTCCTCTGTGTCTCTGCCTGCTTGTGATCTCTGTCAGTCAAATAAATAAATAAAATCTTAAAAAAAAAAAAGAATGAAACAAAACGTATCTACACAGAAAACCTGCACCATTGGATTATTATTCCTCCATTTCTTAGTATTTCTCCCTTAACCAGTGAATAAACAAACTAAAAATCCACCCTGTATCTGTTATCTTTCAGCTACCTGTACAAAACATGAACCACTGTGTGCTGTATTGACTTCTATTTTGATTGATTTCATAAATGTGTCTCTCTGCTTATGCCTTTACTACTCATTTTTCCTTTTTACTTTCCATGCCATTGTTTAATAATTCAATCCTAGACTCTCCAGTGAACCTTAATCAAAACTGAAAGAGAGAATAGACCATTAAACTAGAGGATTGGCACCCCTATACACAAGTCACTTTCTTGTTTTATGCTTCAGTTTTTGTTATGTGTAAGATTTGTATCTTCATGCTTCCTAAAAAATGATTCGGTCTACATAAATGATTCGTTCTTCTTAGAAGCCAATGAAGCTTGCCTAGAAACTGAGATAATTATAACAGAAGTTCATACAGCAGTATGTGCTGGGTGCTGTCCTAAGATCATTGTACAAACTCTTGAGGGTACTACATGCCTATGGGACAAGCTGAGATAGGTCTAATGGGTCTAATAATCAAGAATTGGTAACCCTAAGCTAGTAGCCCAAAGACAAAGGTTGCTCTTGTTGGTCCCTCCTTCCTTATCTTACATTCTATCTTCTGTCTCTGCACTAGGGCCCTTTCCTTACCATTTCATGGAAATGTCTTCTGTCAAGGTCATTAATGATCTCCATGTAACCAAATCCAATGGTCACTTCTTGGATTTTTCTCTTTCACGACTTTCCAACAGTATTTAAAACCACTCACCACTCCATGTTTTTTGAGACTCTTTTTTTTTTGCTTGTTATATGATTGGTTTACACCCAATCTTTCCATACACATTTTTTAGTTTCCTTTGTTGGCTCCTCCTCCTGGACCACCCTATAAATATTAGGGTGATATGTCTTCCTGTCTTCTGCCCTGTATACTCTCTATCCCAGGCAACCTCATTTAGTATTTACAGATGTAAATACCAGGTATATACCAGTCGCTGCCAAATCTAGACCTCCAGCTGTCCTCCTCCTGGAACTGCAGACACATACATCTACCTGCCTGCTTGACATTTCTACATATGTCCAATAAGCATATCAAACAAGTAGTGACAGAACATAAATCTTGATTCCACATCTGCTTCATACCTTGGCTGATGCTGGTTTTTCCCTGGAATGTCACCATCCCCTCTAACCTACCCCTGCCTCAACAGTCCCACATGCCTATCTCTTTCACCTTCCTCAGCCAGTAAAACCCTTCATGGTTCTCTAAAAATCAGTTCTGATGTAACTGCCTTCAGAAAGCCTTCTTTGATATTTTGCCTCATTCCCTATCTACCTTAAGCTGGGTTGGGTGCACTTCTGAAATATTCTCATAAAATCTAAAGTACTTCACTCTTACTAGATTATGTTAAAATTATCTAAATATGTGTCTGTTACTAATGGAGTTCTTTGAGGAAGGAGGTATGTCTTATTCATCTCCATATCACCAGCCACATAATTTGTTGGATTAACAGATGAATGAATAAATCTCTCTGGCTTGCGAAGAAAACCACCGAAGTACTGTCTCCATAAAGCTTACCCTGTCATACATGTTTTCACTTACTCTTCTTAACCCTGGAAAAAAGAGGCATTTTACAAATTATCTTGGTCATTCCGATGTACATCTATTAGGCATAGTTGGTTAAATTTCTAAGTTGCTTAGGGATAGATTCATCCCAATTATTTCCAGCTGCTCCTTTGTCCCTGAATACATATTAACCAAGAGAATCCCACAGGACATCACTCCTCATCCATATGATCCACACACCTTCACGCAACATTTTGTCAATAAGCCCCTAGTCGTAACTTCAACACCTGACCGTGGGTAAGATGCCTAAAGTAATAGTTCCCTGCAGAACTGAGTTCAGCCTAGACACACCAAGAGGAAAACTCGAGGTTTTCCCGATGAGGTCCTGGAGAACCTAAAGGTCTTAGAGGTGTTTTGGTTCCAATCTAAGCTGAGAGGCACTAAGGGCACTATAATCTCACCAGCAGAATGGAGCTAATTGGGACTCACTAGTGGGGTTTTGCAAGCTGGCTTTTTAAAGCATTTTGTATAAGGAGGGGAGAATCACTTGAAAGCTGTTTGTTTCCTTGAAGTGAAGTTGAATACAAACCCTCCTTCACACTGAGAAGTGGCACTGTCTAGATGATTCTCCTCTAGGCAGTTAGAATTGGGAATGTCTAAAAAAGACCATGAACTCAAGGGTAAAAGGAGAAGTCCTTGATTAGTAAACGACACAATTTAAAATTTTGGCAAACTAACTACAAGCCATGCTTTCTAACATGGAACAAGTTCAAGGATATCATAGGGAAAATTATAAGCAGATGTCAGCTTCTTACATACTTTCTTAATATCTACAAATTTGGCCTACAAAGCAGTTTTCCAAAACCCCCCAGAGTCTAGATTATATTGACAATTCACATCACAATATTCAAGGTATAGAACACACTATCAGTGGGTGCCTGGGTGGCTCAGTTGTTCAGTGGCTGCCTTCAGCTCAGGTCGTGATCCCACCGTCCTGAGATCGAGCCAGGCATCGGGCTCCCTGCTCAGCAGGAGGCCTGCTTCTCACTCTTGCACTTGCCCCTCTCTCGCTCTCTCTCTGTCAAATAAATAAATAAAATCTTAAAAAAAAGAATGCACTATCAAATCACTAAAATATCCTTCACTAGCAGGTGTTTAAAGAAAACAATAGTGAATCTACCAAGAGGACTTTATGTAGCCAAATGTTTGTAAAAACAAAGGAAATTGCTTACGCTTTAGTAACAGGATACGAAATACAAATACAATACGATCATAGGTATGTACAACAAACATACACAAAATACATGGAACTGAAAAAGACAGGAAGGAAAGGTACCAAGGTGTTCACAGAAATGTCTCTAGGCAGGGACACAATGGTAATTTTTTCTTCTTTGACATTTGTGTTTCTCGCAATTGTCTATAATCAATAAATATTAAGGGAAAGAATAAACTTAAACTTGAAAATTCTTTAAAAGCCCATTCTAATGCTGGTATTAGAGTTTGTTGATAAAATCTGTGTTATAGATACTCCACCTTAAAGTAAAAGTTGTAGGGCGCCTGGGTGGCTCAGTGGGTTGAGCCGCTGCCTTCGGCTCAGGTCATGATCTCAGGGTCCTGGGATCAAGCCCCACATCGGGCTCTCTGCTCAGCAGGGAGCCTGCTTCCCTCTCTCTCTCTCTCTGCCTGCCTCTCCATCTACTATGATCTCTCTCTGTCAAATAAATAAATAAAATCTTTAAAAAAAAAAAAAGTAAAAGTTGTAGTCCATTATAACTATGTTCAAAGATGTGATTTAATCCACGTTTTTACCATAAAACAAAGAAATATTGTCTTTTGTCCTTTTAACAGTGTGCATATATTTTTTAAAGATTTTATTTATTTATTTGACAGACGGAGATCACAAGTAGGCAGAAAGGCAAGCAGAGAGAGAGAGGAGGAAGCAGGCTCCCCGCAGAGCAGAGAGCCGGATGTGGGGCTCCATTCCAGGACCGTGGGATCATGACCTGAGCCGAAGGCAGAGACTTTAACCCACTGAGCTACCCAGGCACCTAAAACAGTGTGCATATTTAAAGATGAAGAAAAGATCAGTAAATTCTTGCCGTTACCTTGAGTTTGTAAATTGCAACCAAAAATCTTGTTTTGTGTTTTCACTGGATATAGTGTATAGATACATAAGCTGAATATCTCTTTGATATAAAATGCAAACTTTGTGAAATTAAACATTATCTCTGAAATCTATATTCAATATTGCTTATTAAATAACTATAAATGCTCTGCAATGTAGATAAATTATTGTCCAAACCACTTGTTCGATGTATAAATCTATTTCCACGCTGTAGATTTTTTAGGAGGCATTTGAGTTTAACTAAGACACTGGCATGTGTTTTATGCCTAAGTAATAGAAACATAGACACTCAAGGTTGGAAGGAACTTTAGGAACTAACTAGCTCAATTCTCATGATGCATGAACTCCCTACTCAACACGCTATCCAGTGCTCATTCAGCCTTTGCTTAAAAACTTCCAAGTAATTAAGAACTAAGATCTCATCTGATTTTACTAATCACTGAGTAATTCTTCCCTGTATCATATAGCAATGCACTTCAATACAACTTTACTCTACAGACTCTGGCTCTCCCATCTGGGACATCTTTAACATGAATATGAAGGTCATTTGAGTATTAGGATATAACTCTTGTCTCTCAAATTTTCTCTTCTCCATAATCATTGCCCCAGCTTCCTTAAAGCTTCCTTCCTTAATCCAGCTTTGATCTATGTATCAATGCATTATCTCAGTCAATATCCTCTACATACAGGCCAGTTGTTCCAAATGCCTCATATAATCATGCGGAGGGCTAAGTACAACAATTCAGGCCCAACAATTACACATCTGTTACCTGCTCTCACTTGGAAACCATGTTTCCATTAATGTATTCAAGAATCCCTGGGATTTCACAATCATGTACTGTGATCTGAGCCCCTCTTCCGTGCTTAGCTGTTAAAATAAAGCTCCCTAATCTTTTCTCCTAATGGTTCATTTTTCAGATTGATACATAATCTCTGGAACATAGTAGGAACTTGATAAATATTTGGATAAACAAATACAAGTCTTATTTTCTATTATTGTTTCCTTCATAACTGAAATTTTATTGATCACAATTTGATGAACGGTTCATAGAAATTATGAAAAATACATAGAGAAAATCTAAAAAGCCATGCAATTGTCATTTTTCCTAGAGAATTGTTCCAGTGACTTTTTAGCTTAAAATTTGGTATCAAGGGGCGCCTGGGTGGCTCAGTGGGTTAAAGCCTCTGCCTTTGGCTCAGATCATGATCCCAGAGTCCTGGGATCAAGCCCCGCATCGGGCTCTCTGCTCAGCGGGGAGCCTGCTTCCTCCTCTCTCTCTGCCTCTCTGCCTCCTTGTGATCGCTGTCTGTCAAATAAGTAAATAAAATCTTAAAAAAAAAAATTGGTATCAAGGGGCGCCCGAGTGGCTCAGTAGGTTAAGCCTCTGCCTTCAGCTCAGGTCATGATCTCAGGGTCCTGGGATCGAGCCCTGCATTGGGCTCTCTGCTGATCAGGGAGCTTGCTTCCCCCTGCCTCTCTGCCTACTTGTGATCGCTCTCTCTCTCTGTGTCAAATAAATAAACAAAATCTTTTTAAAAATTTTGGTATCAAAATGTTTTTTTAAAAGAGAAGTTCTTACATCTAAAGTCCCCTGAGTTCA
Organism: Mellivora capensis; assembly: GCA_004024625.1. Lineage (NCBI taxonomy): Eukaryota > Metazoa > Chordata > Mammalia > Carnivora > Mustelidae > Mellivora > Mellivora capensis. Next base: position 412,838 of record PISX010000029.1, on the reverse strand, counting down.
CAATTATCAGTTACACTAGATGCTCAAGAATTTATTCATTACACATTAGCAGATTTTTAAAAGATTTTATTTATTTGTTAGCTTATTTATTTATGAGAAAGCAAGAGCGAGAGAGCACATGCAGCAGAGGAAAAGGGAGAAGCAGGCTCTCCGCTGAGCAGGGAGCCCGATGCAGGGCTCCATCCCAGGACCCTGGGATCATGACCTGAGCTGGAGGCAGAAGCTTAATGACCGAGCCACCCAGGTGCCCCCACATTAGCAAATTATTAAGAAAAAGTAATCTACAACAACCAAAGACATTACAGATAGTTCACATGTCTGACAGGGAAGATTTTAGGTCCCAACTCCAAAGATTCTGATTTAGTAGGTCCTTTAAGAAGCTTCCAACCATATGATCCAGCCAACCCATTTCTGGATATATACATAAAGGAAATGAAATTAATACCTCAAAGAGGTATCTGTGTTCCCATGTTAATTACATTATTCACAACGTCTGAGATATAGAAACAACCTAAGTGTCTGTCAGTGAAAGAGTAGATAAAGAAAATGTGAAATACATATATACATATAATATATACATTATATATATATTAGTATTATTTAACCTTAAAAAAAGGGAGAGCCTGCCATTTGCAGCAATATGGATGAACGTGGAGGACACTATGCTGAATGAAATAAGCCTGACAAAGAAAGACAATACTGCATGATTTCACTTATATGTAAGGCCAAAAAGTTGAACTCACAGAGGCAGGGAGTAGAATGGTGGTTGCCAGGGGCTAAGGGGAGGGAGAAGTGGGGAGATATTGGTCAAATGGTACAGAATTGCCTCTATGTAGAATGAATAAGTTCTAGAGATCTATGTGCAGCATAATAGCTGTGGTTAATATAGTGTATTATATACTGGAAATTTGCTAAGACAGATTTCGGGTGTTCTCACCATGCACACAAACACACACATGCACACACACAGAGCAGTAACTACGTGAGGAGAAGGCTATGCTGATTAACTTTACTAGTAATCACTTTATATATGTATTTTAAAACATCATGTTTTAGGGATCCCTGGCAGGTTCAGTCAGTAAAACATGTGACTCTGGATCTCAGGGTCATGAGTTCAAACCCCACATTGAGCGTGGAGCCTACTTAATAAAATAAATTATTTTTTACATTTTAAATAAATTAGCATGTTTTACATTTCATAACAAGCAAGCTTCTACACGAATCTTATACACAATCAAATTTGAGACTCACTGATTTAGCATATCCACACACTTGACTGACATGCTGTAAAGTGTCCGACTGAAGTCATTAACAACAAATATTGAGGGATGGGGTACTTCCTGCCTACTCACAGAGCAGTGTTTTTCAATCTATTGTCCACAAAATATTAAGTACTCTGTGAAGGAAAAAAGGAAAAAAAAAAAAAATTCTACAGTCAAAAAAGTTGGGGAACATTAGGTGTAAAAGGGTTCTTTACTATGTAATGTTTTAAAGATTTTATTTTTTTTATTTTAGAGAGAGGGAAAGAGCCCGCGTGTACATGGAGGGAGGGGCAGAAGGAGAGAAAGCAGCAGAGGCCCCGCTGAGTGCGGACTCTGCACAGGGCCTCCATCCCAGGACCTGAGATCTTGAACCTGAACTGAAGTCAGACCCTTAACCCACTGAGCCACCCAGGCACTCCATTACTATGTAATTTTTAAGTGTACATTTTGAATATGCAGCAACTGAGATCTAACAGGAAGCATGGAACAAAAAACAGGGATCCAGAAGCCAGCATTATTTGAGCATAATCACTCTCTAGCTAAGTATTAACTTGAATGGAGAAGGATCTAAACCCACATTTCTCTGTATTTTTTTCATACAGAAAAAAAATATTTCACTGCTCTTCCTTTATCTTTTTATCTTTCCCTAAAGAGGCTCTGATGTTCTTTAACTCACAGCCAATGTGTCCTGGAGCACTTCATATTGTCTCTCAAGAGCTGGTTGTTAAATTTTTAGGAATTTTGCAAGCTGGTTGTTAAACAGACACTATTAAAAATTAAAAACTATATAGCAACAAATTATTTATATTACAAACAGGTAATACTCAGATCTCATTACTTTCTAATTATTTTACCATTTTACTCTTTTCTATGCTTTTGGGGTTATTTACATCTATTGCAACTGTATGGTAGAAATTGGTCATGATGGGAATATTTATACCTTAGGAAACAGCAAAGGCTAGAAATTAGCCCACAGTCCTCCGAGACCCCTACAACCCTTGCCACTCCCACCAGAAAGCTGGTGGTTAGACATTTATTAGCACATCACCACCCACAGATTCAGGGACTTCCCCATAAGTCATAAGTAAATCTCTCTTTTTTTTTTTTAATTGAGATGACTACACATGAATATGTGTAGTCATGACTGATGACCAACCAACCAACATCAAAAGAAATCAATGCTTACAAATAAAGGCTGTTTTTGAGTTGCAATAATGATCAATTTGGACATGCTAGAAGCTATTCCTTATTTGTTTCTCACCATACTGTCAGTTAGTATTGCTCCTGTATTTCTTCCCAGAAGTTACTGCACAATTCTGTCCCAATGTGTGATAAGGCACTTGCGGGCTTAAGCTGTTTGTTTCTGTGCATTAACCTCATTTTGGACATCCACTGTATTAGGTTTATTGTATCCTGCCATTGCCCACTCCCTACTCCTACCTACCTCAAGGCATTCTGTAGCAGGTCATGAGAAACACTTCAGAGCTCATAATTCTTCCAAGCCTTCTGGTGGGACATCCTGCACAGTCCTTCATTATTCCTCTGGACTCACAGACAACAGTGATGAAACAGTACTTCCATGAGTCCTTATTACACACATTTCCTTCCTTACATACATTCTTAGCCATGGAACATTCAACCCAAAAGAGCAAATCCTTCGACGTGTTTCCACCAGACCTTCTATTCATCAGTTTTGCGCTATTCAGATAAGTATTGGGTCTGAATACATTCAAGAACGTAGGGGGTCCTCTAATATTGATTATTGGATCCTGTTCTACCAGCCCCAAGGCCAATGCAAGTTGCTTCTAGGCCCCTCAGAGCAACAAAGAATACACGTGTCACTTAACCATCAGAAAATAGCCTTTGGGGATGCCTGGGAGGCTCAGTTGGTTGAGCAGCTGCCTTCGGCTCAGGTATGATCCCAGGGTACTGGGATCGAGTCCCGAATCAGGCTCCTTGCTCGGCAGGGAGCCTGCTTCTCCCTCTGCCTCTGCCTACCTCTCTGTCTGCCTGTGCTCACTCCCTCTGACAAATAAGTAAATAAAATTAAAAAAAAAAAAAAAGAAAGAAAATAGCCTTTGATGTTGACACACACTTCACGATGTCTTACCTCCACAGTAGCACTTCTGAATTTGAAGCCTGGTTCAATAGTGAGTCTGCCTGGAACACTGGAACGTCTGCCTGGAACATGAGGGAAAGTGTATGCAGGTCTTCCTGGGTTCACCTTCCAAATTCTTGAGTGAGCCACAGGTCTGCTTATTTCAGTTTTCACCATAATTCAGGTTTCACTTCTCACGTCATTATGAATGACAACAAGATCAATGATAGTTTTCTGCATTGGGACAGTACGTTAGTTTTATTTGTCATGCCTGTTATCTCACAGAGACCTTTATTGAGAGAAATGAGAACACGGGAATTCTAAGAGATTAAGGCATCTGTATAAAAGGCTGGTAGCTTGCTTGAGGTCACCCAGCTAGTTCGTGGAAAGTCTGGGAATTAGAAGCCAGTTTTTGGCTCTCAAACTGTTTGATCTAATGCTCTTTCTATTTTCTCACCAAACTACTGTTTATCTCAGTCATGTTCCTTGAACCACAGCACTCACAGAAGATAGGTCCTCAAATACACACATTTTGCAAACAATCAAACTATAATTGCCTGAGTAAAAATTGCCTTGAGTGTAAAACATATAAACCCAACTATGAAGCCCCTCAAGGCAGCCTGGTATGACTGTACCCCTCATCCTTGAACCGACTCTCACCCCCCCAAGAAAGGTTATGTATGCTTCCACAAACACTTGAAGACGGCTTTGGAAAAAATTGAAAGCTTAATGAATCAAATCCGGCTTATACTTAATAGACCTGCAAAAACCTCTCTGACATGGTATGTTGGTAGCTTTGCAATAAAAATTTAAATTTAATAACTTCTTAATTTGGAAGGCAATAAAGCTACAACAGAAGTTAAACTTCAAAATTGCCTTCAGTGAGGGAAATTAGATAAGACACCACTGTGCAAATGCTATTTGAAGCACCCACCTCCACAACTGAACCTCCTCCACCATAGCAAAGTTCGCCATCCCCACCAAGTTGCAGAAGGGAAAAGGTGTGAGTCTCTGGAAGGTCACGTGAGAATACAATTGCATGTCCCACCTATGTTCCCAGCCAGAGTCCTTTCCAAACTAAGAAGACTTCCCTCCAGCACATGTACCCACCTCCACAACTGAACCTCTCTTACTACTGAAGGCTTCATGGCCCCAGGCAAATCATCCAAGAGAAAGGACAGCTGTGTCTGAAGGAGGCTAATAAAAAACAAGACAACTCTGTCAGATAGTGACAGTTTCGTCAAAGTGGGAAGATTGTTCCTCAGCTAAAATCCTGACATCCAGGAATAAATGGGCTTAAGCTACTTCCGTAGAGCAGAAGTCTACTGTAACAGCAACTAGGGGGGCCAATGGTTGGTAAGCCACTAAGAATTAAGATAACTGAATTAACTGGCTGCTATGTTAATAAACCTGAACATGAGGCCACAACAGCTGGATAGACACTGGCGTATTGATGACTGAAATCTATGTATTTGATTAGGATTGTATAAACTTGACTGAATCCTATCCCTGATTGGTCCCAAGGTTGATTAGAAATGGAGTCCCAAAAAGCCTATGTTAAGTTTTATAACACAAATTCACTCTATATCAGTACAGAGTGATTATAAAGGGGTTTACCAACTATCTCAGACTCTGGTAACTACCCTTTTAGAAGAAAAAACAGATGGCGCAGGAGACATATATAATTAGCCATTTGGAAACATAAGGAAATTCACTCTGTTCTTGGAAGGTCCAAAAAGAGTAAATTTTTAACAGGCTAACATAAGAGCAGCACCTACAGAGAACTGACTAGAAGTACCATTGTCGTCACTGACCCATATGTGGCAGATATTTAAACCCAGCCCTAAGGGCTTCTGAGTGGCTCAGTGGGTTGAGCATCTGACTTTTGGTTTCTGCTCACGTCATGCTCTCATGGGTCATGATCTCAGAGTTGTGGGATTGAGCCCCATGTGGGGCTCTGTGCTGGGCATGGAGTCCGCTTAAGATTCTCTCTCTCTCCCCCAGGCCCTCTCCCGCTCACATGTGCAAGCATATGCACACACTCTCTCTCTCAAAACAAAACAAAACAAAACAAAAACCAACCACACAGCAGATTTTCTTTTTATTGACAGCTCGCTGTTCTCAACAGGAAGAGCTGGGAGATAAGTTAGAGGTCATTGAAAAGCTGCTAAAAGCCACTTTCCAATAGGATTACTGATGGTACAATTATCAATAAAATGACAGATAATGCAAAATAAGATAGATGACAGGTGAATTTTAGGAAGAAAAGAAACCTAGGTTTGCCTGTTGTCCCCTTTTATTCTCAAAAGTGACTATGTTTAGAGGTGCATGGGTGGTTCACTCATTTAAACACCCAACTCTTGATTTCGGCTCAGGTCATGACCTCAGGGTGGTGGGACTGAGCCTGAGTTGGGCTCTGCACTCAGTGGGGAATCTGCTTGAGATTCTCTCTCTCCTCCTTCATCTGCCCCTCCCTCCCTGCTTGCGTGTGTGCTCTCTCTCTTTCTCTACAATAAATAAATAAATCTAAAAAAAAAAAAAAAAGTCTAGGTGTGATCACCTTTCCAGCCATGAAAGATGAGAGAACTCTCTGTATTCAGAGGCCTGGACCCATGCCTGACCCACCCACTATCAGCTGAGATTTCAGACAGGGGCATCACCAACCTGGGTTGCTTTCTCATCTATAAAATGAGAGAAATAGCACTCGAATATCTCAGTGGTCTCTTCTAGCTCTAAAATTATGACTTTATAGGAACTTTTTTTTTCTGCCTACTTAATCCCACCTACTCAGGCTTCACCTTACTCTTCACCTCTACTGATGAAAGAAGCAGCACTTCTTAGATGTTTCTGCCTTGTCTCTGGACTTCTTTACTCATGCAGATTTAACTGAGTCATCTACCTCTTCAAAATCAGCTTCAAGAATTTTTTTTTGGCCACCACCTCCTCTTTGTCTTCTGTTCTTTCAGTAAAGCATATCCATGAGATTGGATGGCGTTTAATAATCCAGAGTAGCTTTCATTTTCTTCTGCTTCTTGTTCTCCCCATCATAACCTCTGAGTCAAATGAAATCTTTCTTGACTGGTAGCTGAACAATACGTTTCTTAGTGACATTCTAAATAACAAGGTGAAAGGCAATTATTAGCTTAGAGAGGAAATTGTTATACCCCACACAGAAAAGATACTGAAGGTGTCACAGAAAGACACACAAGACAGAGGAGTTTGCAGAAGCTGGAATGCCCATACTAACAGAATTATTCTCTTAAATATGGATAGGCAGAAAAGCAGTGTTTCTCAACCTCAATTTAACATCCAAATTATCTGGGAGCTTGAAATACTATTGATCCCTTGCTCCTACCCTCCAGAAATTCTGATTTCATTGATCTGGGGTATGGCTTTGGGCACACCTTGGGATATTATTCTAACATATGGCCAAGGCAGAGAACCATTGCAAGAAGAGAGGTAAAAATAATGGCAAAAATAACCGGATCGCAAGTTTTACCTTATGAAGGTATGGCCCTAGAACTTGGCATATTACGCAGTCACCATGGAGATGGGCCTCAGAGAATTTTGGAAAGAAGATCCATTCCAGAACTTTCTTTTTCTATTTCTTCTATGTCTATACAGGGGAATTCTAACTTGGGGGTGAATGAATCCCATGATATAGCATAAAAACTATTCCATGCATATAGGCATATATGCTCTGTTCTAAGCAGAAGGTCCACAATTTTCTTCACATTTTTTAAGGGGCCCATGGCTATTAAAAACCACTGATTTATTGGGGGGGGGGAAGGTCATATGGGATGGTTCATACTAAATAGTAAAAGTCCTTATGTTGGTAGAATACAAGCCCTTTATGATTATTCCCTGTGCTCTTGGTTAAAAAAGTATCACTCACAATCAAGTGTTGTCTTTTTATGAGACCTTACACCCTTATGAAATGGGGCGAATACCACCTATTCTGTCCAACAACTAGCAACAAATGTTTTGGGAAAATGTCACCAGTGCAAAGCAAGTGCAGCTTTTCATCCTTCCCACTACTACTTAGCTAGAAAGGCAAGGTTGCAATAATACAGTGGGATGTATGAGGATGATAATACTATAGTTGAGGGAACTGGAGTAGGACAACAAAATGCAATCTCTTTCCACTTAGTTGCAAAGAGTTTCCACTCACTTAAAAGTTGCTGCTGAGAACTGGATAATGTTGAGTGACATTTCTCCCAACTGCCCACCAGAGACATGTTTTTGAGGAAAGCAGAATGGCAACTCCAAACCTTGCAGATGACCTGCAGGCTACTTCCTTTGGTTTTACATGGAAGAGTCATCCCCAGTCTTTTTCATCGCTCTGCAGAAAGTCCCAGAGTACAGTCATGAAATACATAGCATCGTATACCACCCCTGTCAGCTTATGATTCCATGCTCAGTACAAGTCCTACTGGTTACTAGAACAACTACTTCCTCCAGGTCATGCTTGGAGATGTGCTTCACAGCTTTGGATCTCAAAGGAGGAAGAACTTTGCATGCCCTTCAATGTGAGCTTCTGGTTCCTTCCAGAGAGATCAACTCTTGGGCCAAATCCAAGATGTCAATGACCTCCATTTTGTCACTCCAGCTCTTAAAAATTGATGGAAAGTGCTCTGGTATTTGTGCATCTATCTTTCTTTCTTTTTTTTGTCAGCCAAAACTTTGCAATTTGGAATTTCCCTGTTAAATCCTGAAATTTCTTGTGCAACTCAATGGCAAGCACTTGCTGGGCCAGTGACTCACCAATTCTGGCCAGGCAGACTCTCCATAGTACCTCTGTGGGCAGCAGTGTTGAGGGATATCTCTCCCCTGTCACCACACAGAATATCCTCAGGGACTGTGCAACCATTACTGACCTTGTCTGTCTGTGTGACCAGAAGTCACATAGTGACAGAAACAAAATACAGGGGATCAGAAAGGCAGACATGTGATACCCTTACCATCCTGGAGGAGCTGAACATGTTTCTGTGTCAGAAACATGATAGAACTGTCAAAAGTTGACTGAATGGCCTATATGTTGTGAAGTGTCACAGATTTTTTGTTGTTTGTTTCAATGACAATGTCACTGCAAAATTTTTCATCAAAATAGAAAAAGGAAACAAAGAATACCTATAATCACACTGGTGTAATCCAACAGATGACCGTAGCACCCTCATTGTCCCATCCTCACTTGGCTGTTAAGAGATGCCAATTCTCTAGAAGTTTCCCTTGGACTTTTCCCCCAGTTACCTGGCTTCTTAGCAAATGCTGGGCTCCTGAATGGAAGGGACCTTCATATAGTTAAAATAGACACACTTTCCTCCTCCACTGCAGGCTCCTTATCCCTCACCTGTACCGCTACATAACAGATGAAGAACAAATCTTTGACTTGGGAGAGAGAGAAAAAATATTTATGGGGGTGTAGAAGTGACCTTTTGTCATTTGATTAGCTGTCTCAAATGCAAAGAGGACTAAGGGGCCAGCCAGTCAACAGCAATCCAAAAGTTGCATTCAACCATCACTGGTGTAAAGTTAAACGATCCCAGCCAAGAGAGAATACCTAACGAGTGAAAAGTAAAGTGGGCCTGCTATCACCAGAGTGTGTCCTTGAAGAAATACTAAACTCTGGGATGCCCAGGTGGCTCAGTTGGTTAAGCCTCTGACTCTTAATTTTGGCTCAGGTCATGAACTCAGGGTTGTAGGATGGAGTCCTGGGTTGGGCTCCATGCTCAGGGCTGCATCTGCTTGTTCCTTGCCCTTCCCCTGCACCTCCTCCTGCTTGTGTGCCCAGGTATGTGCTTGCTCTCTCTCTATAGCTCTCAATAAATAAATAAATAAATAAATAAAATCTTATTTAAAAAAACACAAAATCCTTCCTGCATTTTGTACCCCTAGTAACTTCAGCATCTTATGGCACATGCACTTAAGGCCCAGGTTGAATAAAATAGTACTTATTCAGGACCCACCTCAGTGAGGGCCATCAGCTAATGGTTGCCTGAGTAATGGATGACATTGTGTCATTTATCTGAAACAACTTCTTTTCATTTAAATTTGAAGCTGTGCTATCTGCCTCCTAAGAAGTCGTCTGGTTAGGAAAATCAGAAAAAAATATACATCAAAAATCCCTTATTTTGAACAGAAAGAGGTATGCAATACAGATTTATTTCTTCCAAAGATGAGCTCCTCTCTAGCTTCTCTAAACACATGATAAAAAAAGTATCAGTTTACAGGGTGCATGATTACTACTCACCTGAGGCACTGTTGGTTTAAATCAAGCTGTATATACTCACCTTATATCAGCCTCTTAAACTCCTCTAATGATCTGCAGTCTTTTGAAACAGTCGAAGTGATACACCAAATCACATTACATGAGAACTGTTAGAAAGATTTAATAGCAAGGCCTACATTTTGTCCTGCACCAGAATCATCTGGAAAGATTTCCTTTTTTTTTTTTTTTTAAGCTACAAAGCTAGCTTAGAACTTCTGAATCATTCAGGAGTGGAGTCCAGGAAGGGAATCTGTATCTTTTTAAAATCGCAATACAATTCTGCTGTGGGCCATTGGAGAACCAGGATTTGAGAACAGCTAATTTAGTCCACTGACCCCAGTGAACCAACCTCATACGGGTGCAGAACGTGAAGCCCAGGAAGATCCCAAGCAATGACTTAGCATGTGTCTGGGGAGTGCCTGCTCTGTGCCAGGTACTATTCCAGGAGCAAAGCCTCCATCAGCAAATCGAATGGGCAAAAAGCTACTAGTCCAATGGCTTGTTCAAAGTAACTGGTGAAACAGTTATCATGTATCTATGATGTAGTTTGTTAAGCTAAGTTCTGGAAATACAAAGATAAAAGCAGCATTGTTGCTGCCTTCAAGGAGCTTATAGACGAGTGAGGGATGGAACCAGGTAATTATAACATTAAAAAAATCCTCCGTAGTAGAGATACACATCAGGTGGGCCAAAAACAGTAGTGGGAACAGCGAAGTCTAGAGGCCCTTTTTGCCTGCGCTGCACTTAACTTCACTCTCTATTTTTTTTTTTTTTTAAGATTTTATTTAAGAGAGACAGTGAGAGAGGGAACACAAGCAGGGGGAGTGGGAAAGAGAGAAGCAGGCTTCCCGCGGAGCAGGGAGCCGGATGTGGGACTCTATCCCAAGACCCCGGGATCATGACCTGAGCTGAAGGCAGATGCTTAAGGACTGAGCCACCCAGGCGCCCCTTCACTCTCTCTTTTTATGTAGTTTTATTATTCTGTTAGTACAGCATTTAGTTAGTCGTTTGGGAGCTGCTAGTAAGATGTTCGCCTGGAATGCTGATTTATGTTTTTGGTGTGACTGAGGGAATGAGGCCTCTATGATTAAACTACAATATAGCTGAGTAAAATTAAATACTAAGCTGGTGAGCTACTGATAAAAAGTGCCATTAAGGGGTAGGCAAGTAGTAGTGTGGGTTGGACTGGAGGGGGTGAGTGTCTAAGATGGGCGGGGTAGGGAAATGGACTTCTTTACATATTTACAACCCTCCAAGCGCTTCCCACCTGCTGCCTTATTAAATCCTCATTGGAGCCTTCAAGGCAGTTGTTATTACCAAGCCACCCCCGCCTGTGGTAGAGGACGATAGGGAAGTTCAGAGAGGCTGTGTAACTTGCAGGAGGTCACACAGTGCAAATCCAGTCCTCAAGGAGTACCTACTTTAGGATTTTCCTACTTCACCGCCCAGGGGCCCTGAACTACACTGCGTTCACGAGGGCAGGGGCGGGACTGAGACCCCTTTCCTGGTGGAACAAAACTCTTAAGTGCTACCCTCCACACTCGATTATTCACTGGATGGGGAACAAGAAAGGAACGTGAAGCACGCACAGTTACCCTGAGCCTGTACGCAGGGAACCGCCTGGGCGTTCGAGTCCTCACCCGGGGTTCATTGAGCCAGAGGAAAGCATTGTTTGAGGAACTCGGCGCCCGCGATGGATGGCCGGGGTGAGATAAGATTGCTGAGAAGCGGCTGCAGGGGCCTGCTCCATTCAAGCAGGAAAATGTGTCACTTCCTCCCGGCTCATTTCTCTGCAGGGGAGGAGGGGGGAGGGACCCGAGCCTCGAAAGAATTTAGAATGGGTCCGGGCGGGGTGAGGGGAAGGCCAGTCCGAGTGGAAGGGTAGGCTTTAACCGGCTTTGGCTACACCCTTTTTAAAAGCCCCAGCATATTTTTACTTCTTGGCTCATTCTCAGCCTACCCTTCTGTGTCCTCATTCTTTTTTTAATTCAGTGCTGGAACCTCAGCACATTTCCTCCTCCCCCACCTCCTTCTCCTATGCAAAATCTTGCTCCTCAATCTTTGCTGCATCTATTTTTCTGCAAAGCTGAAGCATTCAGAGCAGGCTGAATGCTTTTTCCCCTCGACACAGCCCCACCCAGTAGAAATGTATACACACACACACACACACACACACACTTGGCACCGAGTGCCTGATTCCCACAGAACAGTTATTTTAAAGAGTCCTGGCTTCGCTCACGGCCACGCTTGGTTATTTCTCTCTTACTGTCTCATTGGAAAAAGTCATGGAAGGAAAGGAAAAGGTGGGGTTAACGCTAAACCAATTCGAGTTTGTAAGAGAGCTAGAGTACAGACGGTCCCTGAGATTACAGTGTTCGATTTAACATTTTTCCACCGTACGATGCTGCGAAAGCGATACGTATTCAGTAGAATCCATACTTTGGATTTTGAATTTGGATCTTTTCCCGGGCTAGCAACGTGCCACACGATCCTGTCTTGTGATGGGGCGCCATGGCAGTGAGCCGCAGCTCCCAGTCGACCACGCCGCCGAGACGGTGAACGACTGATAGACTTCAGCCACTCTGTACCCATGGAGACATCCTGGTTTTCATTTTCAGTGCACTATTCAATTACGTGAGATTGTCAACACTCGATGATCAAACAGGCTTTGCGTGAGACGATCTTGCCCAACTGTAGGCTAATGTCAGTGCTCTGAGCACGTTTAAGGTCAGCTGGGCTGAACCCTGATCAAGGTAGGTTAGGAGCATCAGAGGCCTTTCGACTTCATGGGATTTTCAATTTATGATGGGTTTACCTGGAGGTAACTCCACGTTCAGCCAAGGGACATCTGCAGCTTAAAAATGGAAGAGGTTATCATGCTTTCACTTTTTTTCTGCAGATGAGAAAATCAGGCCTCACAGAGGTGGGATGACTGACTCCAAGCCTCACAGCTGGTTATGAGCAGAACCCGGGCCACGAGCCGTGGCTCAAGTGCCATCTGTGGCTTTTGGCGCTGTTGCTACAGAATGGGCCGAAGGTGGCTTCCTCCTGAGATGTTTCCAGTGCCCACAGTTCTTCTTAATTCTGTAATTCACTATGGGTGCATAATTGCCCCACTAGGGCTTTTATGGGCATTGAAGGACCTTCTTTAACCCCACCTTCAATCACTGCTTTCCTCAAACATATCCAAAAGCCCAGAAGCCCAGCTTGCCACTCAGAAGCATGCTGAGTCTCCCCAGCAGTGACTCCACTGACCTCTCCTGCTCCGCCTGCCTGGATTCTGACAACCACTGCTTCCCTCTTTAACCTTGTTCCTTATTTGGAAGCAGCTGAGCTTTCCCCAAAACATGCTGGGACAGTTCTAATGGGCAAGGTGTGTGTCAACACTTCTAAACTCACCAGCCAACTTATATTGTTCACCTCTCGAAGTAGTTCCAGGGGAGAAGCCAGTTCCCTTCCCAGCCCTCGCTCGATGCCACACACGCCCAGCCCACGGGATCAGAAGGGCTTGTGCAGGGAGAATTTCCGGTTCTGCTGACTCATCTCCTGCAATGAGATGGAAGGCAAGCTTATATTTTCTTTTCTAGCTTTTAAAGGGAAATGGGAGTCTTCTGAATTTAGACCCCTTTGAGACAAGATCAAGTACAGGCAACGCCTGGCGCAGAACACTAAATAAATGAGCGTCAAGTGTATTTACAATGGCCCAAAGAGCCGACTCAAAGTGGTGGGCACTGTGGTGGGATAGGGTGCAAGGCTGGCTCTGAGTGCAGCATAGCTCAGGGGTTGTGAGCTTTCAGTTTGGAGGAAGGCTATTGGCCAGGAGGACAGTTTGAAGGGGGCAAGCCTGGATTTCACTTGCCAGTGGGTAACAATGTAGCAGTCAGATCTAATATCCCATAAGCTTTCTGACTGAGAACAAAGGCATTCCACTTCTGGCCAAAACCTAAATCGAGGGAAGGATGATTCAACTCAATGTAGGAAACAGCAGGAAATCCGTCAATAGCATTTACATTTGGGAGGCAATCAAGCCAGATTTTTGCCAAACAAGATTGGAATTAAAAGAAAAAAGGATCTGGATAAGATTTGTTCATTTCAATGTATGTACATTTTACCTTAAAACATATATATATATATATACAAAATAATGAAGTAGGATGTGGGAGTGATAGTACATGGGAGTCCATTATAATATTCTATTTATTTTATAAATGCTTGCATTTTTCGTAATAAAAACAATTTAAACACTTGGATCCTATTTTGGGCTCTAATTTACAATGTTTCCTTTATGATCTTTATTTCTATACTTCAAAATTTTCATCTGTAGTTTAGGGATAACTGAATGTATTACTTCTTGGTTCATGGATGTTTGGAGTGTTTGTGAAATCATGCTTTGGAAAATATTTCGTAAATTATAATGTTCTATTGAGATGTGGTGATGACTTTATCATAATAAAGATAATATACACACATAATAAAAAAAATTCAAACCATAGGAAAGTTATGACACAACAGTTTCCCTCTCCCAGCACTCTCCTCCAGAAGCAATTACTCTTATAGAAATTCTGTAGATAATGAAATTTCATATGCTCATGTAAGTCACTTGAAACTTCTAGGCCAGCCTTTTAGGAAAGATTTGCTGAGGTGGAGCCCAGAACTCCACCTTTCCAACCGGCTCTGTAAGGACGCAACAATCCCCTGGAGATACTGCTGAAATGGAGATTCTAGTCAGCAGGTAAGGGCTGGGACCTGAGACTCAGCATTCTAAAGGGCTCCCACATGCTGCAGGTTCAAGACCACACTTGGGAGTATCAAGGCTCTGTAGACTTCTACTCTGCCTGGAAAACTCCTTAGGTTTATTTCAAACACTTTCAGTGAAGCAGTAAAGCACACAGAATTTAAAAATGAAAGCCATATTGAGAAATTCCCTGAAACAGACAAACATCCCTTCTAAAAGCAACTCACACCTGCGCAGCTCTGGTCCCGAGCAGCAGCGAGCAACCCCTCAAAGAGGTCATGTTCTTATAAGCATCATTTCTTCTGTGCTCTAGAATCTAAAGCAGAAATAAAATCCTCTGTGCCTCCCACAGCTGATGCCTCCCAGGTGTAAAATCATGTTTTTGTACCGACGTATAGCCCCCAATTTTATCCCTTCACTGCCTTTTGCCGATGACAATTGATCTCAAGAGATCTTTTGAGCTTTTAGTCTTAGCTTTTTGTGGACCGAAGTTGAACTAACAGGTAAGGTTTTTACAAATTTGTATTGGGCCCTCTGCAAGGAGGGAAGAGGGTCATTTGGCATATATATTAACTAAAGTTTTGGGAAATATTACAAACAGCACCTTTTTTAATATTTAGAAGAACACTTATGAACTAGTCCAAATTACACCACAGTAGCATAAAAATTATTTTGAGCTGAAGACATTTGAGAATCAGCAGATGCAGAAAGAAGCTTTGTTTAACTGACCACCACCGCCCTCCCCACCTCCCTCCGCGAGCCCAGACACACACATATCTGACTAAACCCAGAAACTCCTGAGAAAGAGACCGTCATAATTCCCCTCGTCTGGGCAGTTTCACTCCCAGGAAGGATATTGAGGATGGAATGATCATAAATCCCCTCTTCAGGGAAGTGTCATGACCCAAAGAAGATAAAGAAGACCACTTACACCTGCATAAACAAACATTATCACAAACTATCTTACCTCCCTTTTTTTTCTGCTAAAAGCCCATTTGTTCTTCCTATAAGAACCTTTTCCTACCCCTACCTTTTCCCTCTGTTATGTCAGGTGTGTAAACCCTTAGTTTTAGTTGTCGAGCTGAACAACTTTCTTTGTGAGCCCCCAAATACCTCTGTAAATAAACATTGTCTTTTCTCTCTCCGGTCTGGCTTTTGGCAATTTAATTCATTGGTCCCAAGTACCAAATCCAAGAGGGTAGATGAAAAGTTTTCCCTCTGTGACACCTATAAAATTCATATATGAAATCCAAAACTCTTGATGGAGAACACGTATTACTTCATTTCTATTTAAAAATTTTTCCTAAGTTATGATAAAATGTGTATAACACAAAATGTACCATCATAATCAATTTTACGAGTATAATTCAGTATGATTAAGTGGATTCACATCATGGTGCAACCAATCTCCAGAACATTTTCATCTTACAAAACTGAAACTCTGTTTCCATTAAGCAACCACTTACCATTCTCCTCTCCCCCTAGCCTCTGGCAACCACCATTCTACTTTCTCTGTCTGTTCAGTTGACTACTCTAGATACCTCATATAAGTGGAATCATACAGTATTTGCCTGGTTCATCCATTTATGTGAATTTTTAAACAAAATGAATATTCATTCATAGAGATATTCCAGAGTCACTGTTCCATGAAGCTTCTTTTTTTTTTTTTTTTTTTAATTTATTTGAGAGAGAGGCAGTGAGAGAGAGCATGAGCGAGGAGAAGGTCAGAGGGAGAAGCAGACTCCCCGTGGAGCTGGGAGCCCGATGCGGGACTTGATCCCGGGTCTCCGGGATCATGACCTGAGCCGAAGGCAGTCGTCCAACCAACTGAGCCACCCAGGCGTCCCTCCATGAAGCTTCTTATTGTCATATTTTATTTTCATGGGGATAAGTCTTAGCTTCCATGTGTGTGGGGGTGTGTGTGTGTACCTGTGCACATGTGGCCTGTGCATGTGTGTATTTGCACATGTGCACGCTTTGTGCCTGTCTATGGCTTGTTCTGTTTTTCTAGTCAAGGCTGGTGCTTTACGGTCTGAAAGGCTTTAAGTGATTCATGTCATTTTACCTCACACTATTTCTGTGAAGTCATGAAGCCAAAATAAATAGACATTTCAGGAACAGTAAAGTTGTTGGTCGAAAGTCAGGTTCCAGGGCTGTTTTGTTTATGGTTCAGTTGGCTCTAGCACTGTCCTAGGGAAGGTAAGTCTAGGTTGTAAGCCCTGAGTGGGTCAGCTTTCTGGTGCTGTGTGTCCTCAGATGACAGTGTCCATCTAGCACCCACCACCCTCTTGATTCACAAGGGGGTGCATAACCACAGGAGGGCTATCTATAAAATTAGTCAAGGCCATGTCCTGTGGGCTTTGGGACAGTGGCATCATCTCTACAAATAAGGACTCATTCATGTCCCTGGCTTCCTCCCAAATATCCTTCAATTCCTGCCAGAAGGGACTGAGAAAAATGAGGCTCCATCTTCCTGGAAATGGTTTTATTTTTATCACTCTGAATGCTAATCCTCTGAGGCAGCAAGGCCAGAGGTCCCCCAGAGGGGACTGTAGTAGAGGGTGGTGGGAGAGGACAGAACTTGAATCCCAGCCCTGGCACTGTCACTCATGCTCCTGATAGAAACCCACAGGGACAGGCTGGACACATGGTAGACACTCAACAATTACCTCCTACGAGTGAATTTTCCCATGTGACCTTGGACAAACCAGTTGACCTCACTTGTCTTCCATTTTCTTTCTGTCAGATGATATAACGGGGTAGAATGAGCTCTGTTTTTCCTCTCAGCTTGAGTATTCTTTGATTTAAGAAAGAACTTTCTAAATTTAACTGTTATCACTTCTATGTCAGCATGTTCAGGGTAGGGATAAATTCCAAGAGAACAGTTTTAAGAATTTATCTTCCCTGAGAAAATTGTTTTTCTCCTTAGGGTAACACTTTGGTGTTGAAGGTTGGGTGGGGAAGAGGAGTAGAATTTGGGAGATTAATTATCAGCCTAGCATAAGAGTCTAGAGATGATCGCTTGTCACTGCCTCAGGTCATCATTTGGGATATCAGGAATATCTTGTTAAGAAAGACAGATGGGGGCACCTGGGTGGCTCAGTTGTTAAGCGTCTGCCTTTGGCTCAGGTCATGATCCCAGGGTCCTGGGATTGAGTCCCACATTGGGCTTCCTGCTCAGCAGGAGGCCTGCTTCTCCCTCTCCTACTCCCCCTGCTTGTGCTCTCTCTCTTGCTGTGTCTCTCTCTGTCAAACAAATAAATAAAAAATGTTTAAAAAAGAAAGACAGAGGGGCACCTGGGTGGCTCAGTAGGTTGAAGCCTCTGCCTTCGGCTCAGGTCATGGTCTCAGGGTCCTGGAATCAAGCCCTGCATCAGGCTCTCTGCTCAGCGGGGAACCTGCTTCCTCCTCTCTCTCTGCCTGCCTCTCTGCCTACTTGTAATCTCTGTCTATCAAATAAATAAATTAAATCTTAGAAAAATAGAAATAAAAATAAAATTAAAAAAAAGAAAGATAGTTGTTCTTTTTTTTTTTTTAAGATGTTCTATTTTGGGACAGCTGGGTAGCTCAGTAGGTTAAGCATCGGCCTTTGGCTCAGGTGGTGATCCCAGAGTCCTGAGATCCAGTCCCCTGGCGACTTGCTCAGCGGGGAGCCTGCTTCTCCCTCTGCCTGCTACCCTCCAACCCTCCACCCCGCTTGTGCTCTCTCTTTCTCTCTCTCTGACAAATAAATAAAATCTTTAAAAAAAACCATTTTTTAAAAAGGAGGAGGTTCTATTTTAAAAATCTCATTACAAAAGAGACGAAATCAATAATCAAACTATTCAAGGTATCCAAATTATCCAACAAAGGTATTATATCATTACATGCATCTGGAAAGACCACTTATTAAATATATTTTTATTTTAGCTTATTAAATATATTAAGTATATTTAATATATTAAATATATCAGTTATATATCAAAATTTAAATATATCAGCTTATTAAATATATCAGTTATATAGGATTTTGATCAGTTTGTGCTTATAGCAATTTTCCTCTTTTTTTTCTTTTTTTAAATTTTTTCCTTAAAGATTTTATTTATTTATTTGACAGACAGAGATCACAAGTAGGCAGAGAGGCAGGTAGAGAGAGAGGGAGGGGGAAGCAGGCTCCCCGCTGAGCAGAGAGCCCAATGCAAGGCTCAATCCTAGGACCCTGAGATCATGACCTGAGCTGAATGCAGAGGCTTAACCCACTGAGCCACCCAGGTGCCCCTATAGCGATTTTCTTTTAAAGCAAAAAAAAAAAAAAAAAAGGACAGAGCAAAGCAAAAATGAGGAAATCTGTGATAGGCAAAGTTTTCTAGCTTGTTTTGTGAAGTGCTAGGTAACTTCCCACTCCTGCTGCCATCTAACAGGATAATGAGACAGCCTGTTTTGGTCGTATTTTACAGGACCATCTTCAGTATAGGCAGGTTTGGTATAAATTGAAAGTATAATAGTAGTGTTGCTCAAAGTGATGTTATTTCACCCCCGGAAGAGAGTGTGTACCTGTTACCAAACCCTCAGGAAGATACAACGAAGCTGGGAGTAAAGCCATTTGGGAGCCCTGATTTGAGCACTATGTTTTTCTGCTTAATTATCAAGTGATTTCATTATTTAAAAGCTGCAGAAGGAGGCACAGAATTTTGTTGGACAGATACTCAAAACACTTGGCACAGAGCACACATCCCTGTGGGGAGGGAGTCGGTGACTGGGAGATGCAAGTCAGGGTTGAGAAATAGAATATACTCTTTATACTTGAATTTTCAAACCCATGTGCATATAGCACACTTTCCATGTTCACAAAGACAAAGAGCTGTACATCATTACTCAAGCTGTCAGGATAAACTCTGGCCTAAACACATGGACCAAACTGCCAACGGGCTAACATGTTATAAAGCATAATAAAGTTATATAGGATTAAAGTTGAAAAAGGCATCAGGGCATGGTGAAAACAATATTAGAATAGCAGTCTAGAAGGTCTCTACTCCTGTCTAGCTTGCTCATCTTGATTGGTGATTTCCCTTTTTGGCCATGCGATAAGAAGGGGATCATCTAAGTCAGTGGTGCTCAATCCTGGCTATATAGTAGAAAAATAGCTTTAAAAATTTGTGTTGCTGGGATCCCACTCCTTTCTCACAGATTCTAACTTAATTGATCTGAAGACGCTGGCCTTTCAGTGTTTCTCAACTTTTTGTTTTCATTATTTCTCCCCAAGATCCTTTTTAAAGATATATTTTCCTAATTGCCCTCTCCCATAAAAATTAACCACCACTGGATATGTTCATGGGCTGTGTGTACATCTGTACTTCATGCATGAAAAGAGTCAGGTCCTTTTTTGCTCCCATTGCAAATTCATCATCTCAATGAACTTTGAGGTCCCTTATAAGTTGAAGAATTATATAACTTTCTAAATTTAATTTATCTGAAATGACAGAAGCAAGAAACGGAGAGAGAGGATAAGCCACCCTGTGCATTCCAACATGGTCTCTGGTATCCAGGCATACAACAGCCCCATGCTGTCTGTGCCCTGTTGGGGTAGACCAGCCTTGGTAATTCGAGACATTACATTCAGTGAAGGGAGCAGACAGAGGGGCCATTTCAGACAAGTATGGAGAAGATCCACCCTCCCTGTGGGAAGGTTCCTGACTACTAGAGCTAGGCACGGTGGGCAGGACTGCCACCCAGGCGTGATCTGCCAACGCGGGGAGTGGTCGAACACAAGCCAAACGAGAAAGCAAATCCCAGAATTTGCTGGGAGTTTGAGCTAAATAACTTTGAAGAGCCCTTTTAAACACAATTCTATGCCCAATGCAAGTGCAACTAATTGAAATGAATGGTAAAGCCATTTCCCCTCCCCAGGACTTCATGGCAGGTGGATGCCTGTGAGGTGGTATAGCCACCTCCACTTGTACTTAGCGTCGTTTATAAACGGGTACATGTCTATGGTCCTCCCACTAATAAAAGGGGCTTAAGAAATGTACAGCGGACGCCCATTTAAGAGGCACAGAGAGGGAAACAAATCACAAGAGACTCTTAATCTCAGGAAACAAACTGAGGGTTGCTAGAGGGGAGGAGAGAGGGGGGATGGGGTGGCTGGGTGATGGACATGGGGTAGGGTATGTGCTGTGGTGAGTGCTGGGAATTGTGTAAGACCGATGAATCACAGACCTGTACCCCTGAAGCAAATAATACGTTATATGTTAACTAAAAAATTAATACAAATTTTAAAAAGGGGGAAAAAAACATGTCTATGGTCCTCTCAATAATAAAAGGAGTTTAAGAAACATGCAGCGGATACCCATTTAAGAGACAAGACAAAAACCAGCAATAGTACTCAAAAAATGTGGAATGACTTCCAGTAAGATGCTTTAAATTAGGTCCTTATATTCTGAGAGGAACTATTACACGCAGGCAAGATGCCCCCTCCACTTCTCCACCCCATAGCGTTTCTTTGTTTTCATAACAACACAAGACTCAGAAAAGCCTAAAAGTGGTAGACATGGATTTATATACATACAGAACCCTAATCTGAAAAATCAGGCTTGATGTGAGATGCTTAGGATGCCGTTATTTATGGACGTTGATCCTGAATGCTGGGGCTTTCTTCCTTTCTGGCTGGAGAGCAGAGCTCTGTTCCTGACCTCACTTTCATTTGAATGTACCGGTGAGCACATTTTTGGTCTAACATTGAAGATTCAGGGTCAAAGGAGAGAGTGAGAAGTAGAAGGGAGAGATGTCAACCTAAAAAATAAAAAGTACATTTGGAAACCCAGGTTGGCCCGGGTGCCGTCAAGGTTCTTACAATCCAGCTGGTAAATCAGATCATTTTTATGAAAAGCTAAGTGATAATAGAAGGTATTATTAAATAGGAAGTACAGATAATGAGGAATTTAGAGGTGGGAGTGCTCCCTGAGATCTGGTGTCAGAGATGTTGAGGAATGATGGGGGTGGAAATATCTGCATATATATAAGGCAGGAAGAAAAGCCAGCTGGAGATTGAAAAGGAACAAAGTCAATTAATTGAGTTGAACTATTCAAGAGAAGTTTAGAAGTTTCTTCTCTTAAGTCTGGTTCTTCAAGCTGCTGCTTCTGGAGCTATTCCTATGCCTAATAATACAAATCCAGGAGAAGATGATGTGGTGCCTGCAAAAAGGAACCTGGGCACATTTGATGGCTTCCAGATGCAGATGGAAAGAACTCCGGTGCTCAAAACGAGAGTCATTAGCAACTGGGTGGTGGGAAAATCCAGGACAGGTAGCAGGTCTTGGGGCTAAATGTGAGTGTGCAATTGGATGCATCTCTTCTAGCAATGATGTATGCACCTTGCTGAGAAAGGTCCGTTGTTCCCTTGCCCAGCACAACGATAGGGAAGCCAGTGGGGACAAAACATCATGTCACCTATGGAATCAAGAATTACACCCTTGATATGGTATGGAAGGATACTGACGATGCCATCCAGAAGGTTTTGACCCCCTGACATTCAAACAGATGAGATGGGGTGAGGCTGCCATTATGATATATTTCACACAATGAGTTCACAGGGACTCCAATCCTTTGATGGCATCACCCAGGCTTCTGGACTCTGAGCTGGTATTGGAGGACCTGCATTTTGATAAGGCTGGAATTTAGATTAACTTCACCAAAGGCCTAAACTTGTTTCTCCTTGTTGTTCATGAGCTTGGCTGTTACAAAGATCCAAAAGCTATCATATTCTCCTCCCTCTACAGTTATGTCGACTTTAGCAGATTTTGCCTCTCTAATGATGACATCTGTGATATTCAGTCTCTCCAAGGAGAGTCACAAAAGCACCAACCCTATGTCACATCCTTACAGTACAGAACCAGCCATCTGTGGCCCCAGTTTGAATGCTGATACTGTCATCACCTATGGAGGAAAAGTCTTTTTCTTTAAAAGTGGGTGCTTTTGGTGGAAGCTTCCCAAGCTATCAAGCCATTAATGAAATTGGAGCCAGGAGTCAAATTTTTCTTGTTAAAGATGATAAGTACTGGTTAATCAGTGATTTAAAACCAGAGCCAAACTATCCCAAGAGCACACATTGTCTGGGCTTCCCTGACTCTGGAAAAGATTGCTGCTGCTGTTTTTAATCCACTAATCTATGAGCCTTTTCTCTTTGTGCATAAACATATGGGAGGTGAGATGAAAGGAGAAAATTTGTGGACCTTTGTTATTCCATCTTGATTACTGAGAAGTTTCCAGGAATTGGACCTACTCCAAAGGATACAACTGTTTCTTCCAAGGATGTAATGAACTTGAATAAGACAAGCCATCCAACCACATTACCAGAGGTTGGGAAGCAATACTGGGCTTGGCTATTCGGAATGGTGTAAGTAATGGCATGCATCAATTTACTTCATGCTATCACATATTTACTGCATGCGGGCTTTGTGCCTAATGTGCCTTTATGTAGTGGTATCTTCAAATAATAAGGTAATATCTATATAGAGACCATAGACTAATAATAATGAAGAATACAAACTGAAATTTTTATAATATTTTTCAATTTTGAAAAGCCCTCCAGGATATAGTCTCTTCATTTTCAATTTTTCCTGATAAGTTTGAAAATAGAGACCATCAAGGGCCAAGAGGAAACCTTTTGGAGAATACTCAGTAAGTTGGTTCTTAAAAGCCTTTGGACAGAGAAATTATAATTATCCCTCTCTGACTTGTCAAAAATTAGGATATGGTGTTTCAATGACCATTACATTTTTCAACAAGGGCATCATTTTAATTAAGATTTATTACAGAGTGGTGACTGGCTGGCTCAGTCATGTAGCATGTGACTTCTGATATCAGGGTTGTGAGTTTGGGTCCCATGTTGGGTATAGAGATTAGTTAAATAATAATAATAATAATAATAATAATAAAAAGAGAGTAAATGCAGAATACAACTTGGAACTAAAGAAAAGTTGCAATTGTGTAAACAAACTATTTAAATGGTGATTATATAATTTTATTCTATTTCAGGATTGACTCTCTTAATGTTACATATAAAGTATACATGAATTAAAACTTTGAAAGAAAAAAAGCCCCACTGAATCAGTGTTCTGTTTGGATCCCCTAATTCTGTCAACATCCCCTTGGGTTTGACCTCTTTGGATTCCCAGTTCACCCCTAGGTCTCTTGTAGCCTCAGCCCCACCAATGGCCAGCTTTGGCCTTTGCTGGTGGACAGCTCCCAGTGAGGTACTCGCAGGACACACCTCCACGACCATCTCACCAGTGAGGCAGTGGCAGGAAACAACGGGATTTTGGTCTTATGGTTTAAGACTCAGGCAGCTGTGGTGACCATAGTAGGGCATTTCATACAACGGCCATGATCTGAAGAAAGATGCAGAATGGAAAATGTGAAAGGCCTTTGGGGGGCTATGTGCTGGTCAGTTCACCTGGAACAGATGGTTTGCAGCAGGGAACACTGAAGTAAGGCAGGAGGAGCTCAGAGTTCTACCAATGGAAGCTTCTAGATGCCAAGCTGAGGACTGAACTCAAGGCCCTTAAGACCCAAAGGTACAACAGAACTGACTCTCAACCTCTAGGTATTGTAAAGAAATAAATCTTTAGGGGAAGGAAGGGAGCGTTAACCGTTGACATTCGGGTCCCCTTTGTACTTGCTGAATTGTTTTGCCCAGTTTTATAGTCAGACCCTTTGGGAAGGAAAGGAGCACAAGTCAGGTATGGTTAGTTGGTTCTCCTAATGTGGGAGGCAAACCCACCTGTCCCCAAGTTTATATAACCAGAGACTCTTAGAGGGAGAAAGGGCCTTAAAGTCCTTACACCACACCCTCACCCACTGTTTAAAAACCTGCTGGATCAAATAGTTGGGCATGGAGCCTAGGCTTGAACCAGTGCCGGCTGGCTCCTGACTTCCCAGAGCAAACTTTATACCTCCATCCATCTCAGCTCGTTCAGCCTCCCCTGGGCCACACAGAGCACTGTGGATCCCTTGCCTATACAAGGTACCCCCACAGTTCTTCTCTTCCCTTCCCTCTCACCTCTCTAGCGTGAGTATCCCCATGTCCTTGCAACATTTCTCATGCATTTGGGTCTCCTCTCATTCTCATTTCTGTCCTTGTAATTTCTTTCTTTATAAAGAGTGATGTTTTATAGGTAAGGAGTAAAGAAAGCATTTATATATATATATTTTTAAGTTTTGTGAGCTATAATATACATACCATAAAACTCATCCCTGGTCATTTCAAACACATCCATCCTTCAAAGATTTCCTTGTGCCAATACGCACGGTTTGCACAATTAATCCCCATTGCTCTAGGCAACCTCTAATCTGATTTCCATCTCTGTAATTTTGGGGTTTTCTAAGGGTTGCTTTTTATACAAATTTTTTTTTCTCTATCAGCCATCTGACAGCCCGTGAAACAGTTATGTATTATGGAGCATTCCTTTAAGAGAGCCTTTCTAAAAATTTTTTTTAAAAAGTTTGCCTACAGTTGCAGATAGAGTTAATAACAATTCATGAATTATTGTTCCAGGGTGGGTTATTATATAATTTAGCTTCCTAATCACTAGAGTCATCCAAATAGTACAACCAGAGGCTCTCCCAAAATATCCCCTGGAGCTTTCTTCCAAATGTAGAGTACTGAATGGACTATCGATCCACCCAGCACTGCACTTTATAAGGTTTTGATGTCTTGCCTGGGGTCATGGGATGAGGCCAAGCCCTGGCTCTGCTCTCCTCCTTCCACTCACAGACCCTCCAAGCTCCAGCCCGCCATTGTTTGCAATGCAAGGAATGCCTTGCCTGCCCCCCACCCCTCACCCTGCGACTCGAATCTAACCCACCCTTTGAGATCCAGCCCAGGTCTCTGATGCCTTCACTGACCACACACTCCACGACCTTCCCGTGCTCAAATACCACATATTTCAGCTGCTCGTGACACTGTCTGTGGCCGTAAATGGCTTGGGAGTCTGACCCCATCATTAAACCTCCCTCACAGTTCCCACAGTGTTAGACAAATGGGCTGTCCTGCCCCTTGCCCCGTGCCCCTCACCCTTGATTTCTCCCTCCTTTGAGCGCCTCTCTGTCTTTGAACTTCTGCCTTATTTCATCATCTTTTGAGTGCTTCATTATGTTGCCATGTGAGCAGTCCCTCACTCATCTTCAAGTCCCCCTTCGGGGCCTGACACAGTGCCTTGTACATAAAAATAACAGTCAAGTAACAACCACCCACCCTGGCAGATTGCTTTGCAGTTTTGGAAGTGCTTTTATCACTCTTCTGTGAGTTGACCCCATGCAATCCCGTGATAAAGGTAGGATTATTATACTCCTTTTACAGACAAGAAGTCCGTGTCCAGGGTCCTGGCTTCTAAGATATTCTGATGCAAAGTGCCAGCACTCTGGTACGTCACCCTACAGGTCAATAAATCTTTGTCGAATTGATTTAATGTTACTTGGTTGGCCGCGTCGATATGAATGAGGGTACAAGAAGTAAGGAGCAGAGTTGGCTTGTTCTTTGTTGTAGCTTTTGTTGCTCTTCACATATTCATTATATACCAATCCATGTATTCATTCAACAGACAAGTACAGAGGGCCAACTACGGTCCAGTGCCAGGCATTGGGAATGCCCATGAATTCGCTCTCCCATTGCTTGTTGTGTTAGGAGGGAGACACACAAGTAAACCCGAAATGGAAATATAAAAACATATCGTGTTAGGACTGTGGTAACCTAGATGGGGCCTTGAAGTCAGCTTGGGGATGTCAGTGAGGGTTTCTCAGCAAAGGTGTCTCCGGAACTGAGTCTTGAAAGGCAGGCAGGAGTTAGTCAGGGTTTTGGAGAGAGAGAGCAAATCCTGGCTTGATAACCGACAAGCCTGCATACTGTGGGAAGGCGGGGTAGGCAGTTGGGGTCCGATTTGCTCCAGGTCAAGCACAAGTTTTAGCACAGTAGGAGGAAAGGTAGTCTTGTGGTTAAAAGCTTCAACGTCAGGGCACCTAGGTGACTCAGTGGGTTAAAGCCTCTGCCTTCAGCTTGGGTCATGGTCTTAGAGTCCTGGGATCGGGCCCCGTGTTGGGCTCTCTGCTCAGCGGAGAGCCTGCTTCCCCCCCTCTCTCTGCCTGCCTCTCTGCCTGCTTGTGATCTCTCTTTCTGTCAAATAAATAAATAAATAAGATCTTTTAAAAAAAAAGCTTCAAAATTGTGTGAACCTCAATTATTTTCGTTTTTATTATTTTATTTTTTTAAATTTAAAAATTTTTTTTTAAGATTTTATTTCTAAGTGATCTCTATACCCAGCCTGGGGCTGGAGCTCACAGCCCTGAGATCAAGAGTTGCATGCTCTTCTGACGGAGTCAGCCAGGCGCTCCAGATGCACCTCAATTTTAATCCCACCTCTGTCATTGATTAGCCGCGTGACTGTGACCAAGCCATCTAAATTCTTACTTACAACCTTAGTTTCCTTATCTGTGAACTAGATAAAGGTCCTCTCTCACCAACTGTTGTGAGGAATGTGAGGGAGACCAAAGGTGAGGCACTTGCGTAGCACAGTGATCGGCACACCGGGAGCCCCCAATAAATGAGAGAAGACAACATTTCTCAGAAGATAGGTATTGTCCTTTGGGGCATCATTAAGAGATGGAATTAGCAAGAGAGACTGGATGTGTCAGCCACTACCTTGTCCTGTGCTTCCTCGGAGAAATATTGCTTCCCCACTTCACAGGGCAGAACAGGCCCACCTCTGCCTGGAAGATCCCACGATAGCAAGGAGAATGAGGGGGGGGAAGAGAGAGAACCAAAGCTCAAGACACACAGGCTGACCCATTGAACCAAGATCCAAAGCATAACACTGAGGGTAAGGACCCAGGAAATGGGTGACCTTAAGGGAAAAAAAGAAATCTGTAAGATTCAAAAGCAAAATGTTCCTCTCCCACTGAGTTTGAGGAAAGTTTTCGTTATGTCTCTCCTTTAACAAGAATGTTGGCACCACGGTTCTGGAGTCTGGGATCTCAGTTCCCCTTGTATGTTTTTCTCCCGGATGGTTTATTTTCCCAGTTTGCAAAATGCTGTCCCGTATAGTGTCTCATTTAAAACTCATAGGAAGCCATGACGTTAGGCTGTCATGACAAGGCTGCTTCATTTTGCAGGTGAAGAAACAGAAAGCCAACTGCTCTGTGTCGAAGTGGACAGAGATCATCCCAATGTAGAGCTTCTTATAAAAATATCCCCCAGCCACGTATACTGAACAGAGCACACAGGCCAGGTTCCTACACAGAGAAAATTCTTTGAATCAGAACAAGGAAGGCAAGGAAGGCCAGAAGCAAACAAGCGTGTTCCTAGCTATCATTGCTAAGTTTATGGTTCTTTTTCTTTTTGGACTTTCTTGAGTTTATGGCTCTTGAAACACATCTGCTACCAAAGGCTGCGGAGGGTAAACACATTACGTCCAGGAAGTGCCAGGAGATCACGGAGGCCGGCGCTCCACCGCAAGTATGTGAGCTTGAAAAGCCTGTCTCGATCAGAAAGACTGGAAAGTAGATCTACTTTTTTGCTTTCTTGGCTTTAGCTTATATCTGCTCAAATGTTTTCTTCCAGATTTCTTGAGATGCAGTTGACAAGCAACGTTGTGTAAGTTGAAGGCGGAGGAGGGGATGGCTTGATACACCTTGCAAAATGTTTACCTCAGTAAGGTAAGTGAACACGCTGTCACCCTGACGCAATGACCACTTTGTTGTTAGGGTAGGAACAATTAAGAGCTACACTTACAGCAACTTTCAAGTGTACAATACAAAATATTTTTAAAAGGATAATTTGTGGCTTAAGCAGTTTAGGAGATGCCCTGTGATATGGTCCTAGGGACACACTATGGAAAAATCTATTCCAGCAGCAGTTAAAATGGGGGCTTCATAGGTATCCCCAATGTTTCTACTTCTGTGGCCCACACTCTGTAATAATCAGTGCCTTCTAAAGCACCCAACATGTTCGTCTCCTATAATCTTCACCCTAAATGTAGGAGGTGAGAATTTTTATTTCCATTTCCAGATAAGGAAACTGAGGCCCAAAGAAGCTGTGTCTTCTCCCATGTCACAGAACAGATGTGTGGTCATCAGGGGATTCAAAACCAGGTCTGTTTTTCAGAGCTAGGGCCCATTCTCTTTCTCCTCCATTCATTCTCTCTCAAGGAATTTAGCTCTTGATTAGAAACTTTGTGTCACTCTTTTATTGTTATTTGATTTTCCCGCCTTGGAGCATAATGATTAATTTTCAAAAATAGGACTAAGTCTCAATGACGAGGTGATACTTGGCCATCACAGTACTTGGCCATCACTAGGTACTTTCGATGTGGTAATTTAGGAGATGGCGATTGTTGGTATGCTTTTTCTGCTTGCCTCGATCATCGGAAGCGATCCTGAATGAAATAGGAGTAGAAGCCAATCATTTCCACTTTCCTCCCCCAAAGTAACCATTTTTAAGAGATTTGTGGGTATTATGACCTCCTTAGTACTTAAAACCATGTGTTGAGGACAGAGACAGACAAATGTACCATGGTATTCCTATTTACAGATGAGGACAGAGGTTTAAAGAGGTTGAGCAACTGCCCAGGATGGAACTGTAGGCAAGTGACAGAGCCGGGATCACAAGCCAGGTCTTCAGACGCCTGGCTGACGGCTCAACCTATCACCTCTCCCACCAACCTGAGGTCTCAACCCAAGAGCCACATAGAACGCTGCTCCGGGGCCAAGAGCTGGCTTAACTCTCACGCACAGTACATGCTATCAGATAAACTGCTTAGGATTCCTTGTGGACTTTGGTTTGTCTGTTTGAGAAAAGAAGGTAAACATGCCTTCACCCTACTTCAGCCGCAGGGGTGCGGAGAGAACGGAGTAAACAATGTCTTCCGCACACGCCCTGAGCTCCTAGGAAGAAGGCTCTACTTGGATGCAGAGCGGTTGAGGCGGGAACACACCGTGCTCTCATGTAGACATGCCTATGCAGCCTCCTTTGGAGAGGTGCAGCCCTCGTTCTAGGGTTTCTTTCCAGCTGACTCATCCTGTGACCTTGAGAAAGTTCCCTGTCTCTCTGCACCTTTGTTTCACACTCCTCTGTAAACCAGGGCTAATAATACTTCCTACCTTGTTCATAAGATAGGAAATGAACACACAAGTCCATATAGCATGTTCCTACCTAGCTGGGACCCAAGTGCAGGCACAAAGCAAGTGAGGTGACTACGTGATCAGCTAGATCATTTTAGGCCAAGGGACCTGTGGAAAAAGAGAACACATTTTAGCAGATGTGCGTTTCTCTACGGAAACTGTTTCTTAAATCCCCACCTCTGTGAAATTTTTACCTCATGCCTTTGTTAAAATGCTTTGCTTCTCCTGAAATGTCCTCCCCCATCTCTTCTTGTGAAATTGTACCTGTCATTCAGTGCCCCGGCGAAATGCCACATTTCCATGATGCTTGCCTCTATTCTTTCAACTAAACACCATAGCTCTTTCCTCTGGATCCTCTGAACAGTGTTTGTCTTCTCGTAATCTCAGATTTTGCCAGGAATTTCAGATTTTTGCCAGGAATTTTTTAATAAAAAATCTCATTCTCCTAACAGATTATAAGTATATTAAAGGTAATAATAATACAGATTATAAGTATATTAAAGGTTAGAATAATACCGTATTTCTCTAACTTCTTAAACCACTAACACAGCTACTTGCCCATAGTAGTTGCCTAATAATCAATAAGTAATAATTAATTGCTGAACGAATACATGAAATGATTGAATTTTTGTAGGGGAAAGTTGGAAATAGTGCTGAAGGTCTGGTGAAGGTGGATAGAGTACCAAAGAATTTTTGCTCATCAGCATTGACCTGTTAAATTCATGCCTGTCGATGGACCCATCAATCCACTGATTCTTTGAACACATGCTACCTGAGCATCTCTTAGGCCAGGATGCTGTGAGAGATTCTTCAGGGAAGAAGTCTGTGGGTCCTGAGTGCTTATGGCCTTTGCCAGTCTCATGTTGGCTCTAGTTTCTGAGCTGTGTTTGTGTCGAGGCACCTTGATTCTAATCCTGGTTCTGATCCTTGCAGCTGTGTAACATTGAGCAAGGCATCTCATAAATCTCAGTTTCGGGTTCTGTATAAAGTTAAATTGATAAAGAGGAAATAATACCATAGCGCTTGTTTTGTCTGGCTCCCAAAGGTGTTGGAGGCAAGTTGCAATCCCAGGCTGAAAATATTTCGCCTTCCTTAAGAACACTATGAAAGACGTACACACGCATTATATATATATATACACACACACACAAACACATATGTAATATGTATATATATTACATACATATATTTCATATTATATGAAATACATATATTCATATTATATGAAATACATATATCATATATGTATATACATATATCATATATGTATACATATGTGTATATGTATATGTACATATATGATATGTGTATTTCATGTTACATATATACATATATTATCTATATACATATTATATATGTATAGGTTTTTAAGGGACACAGGACATCATATATATCAAAAAGTTTAATTTAATTTAATTTTTTAAAGATTATTTATTTATTTGACAGAAAAAGAGAGAGAGAGAGAGGGAGGATAAGCAGAGGCAGTGGGAGAAGGAGAAGCAGGATCCCTGCCCAATGTGGGGCTCAATCCCAGGACCCTGGGATCATGACCTGAGCTGAAGGCAGTCGGGTTAACCAACTGAGCCACACAGGCGCCCCTTATTTTATTTTTTAAAAATTTATTTATTTATTTATTTGAGAGAGAGCAAGCACACACATCTGTGGGGGGAGGAGCAGAGGAAGAGGGAGAGAGAGAATCTCAATCAGGCTCCCCAATGAGTGCAGAGCCTGACGATGTGGGACTCAATTCCAGGACCCTGAGATCATGACCTGAGCTGAAATCAAGGGATGGAAACTCAACTGACTGAGCCACCCAGGCACCCCAACCCAACAAATTTTAAACGGTGCCCTGAGTTACCTTAGAAAAACTCAGTAGGTTCAATTTGTGATACACACTTTTGGAACAACACATGGCAATTATTTTTTCATGGATCTTTTTTTTTTTAATTGTATTTATTTGACAGGCAGAGATCATAAGTAGGCAGAGAGGCAGGCAGAGAGAGCGAGAGAGGAGGAAGCAGGCTCCCTGCTGAGCAGAGAGTGCGATGCGGGGCTTGATCCCAGGACTCTGGGATCATGACCTGAGCCAAAGGCAGAGGCTTTAACCCACTGAGCCACCCAGGCACCTCTTTTTCATAGATCTTTATAGCAAAAGCTAAAAACATAGAAAAAGCAAAATTCTAAATTTCACTAGAAAACACCCATGATAATGGTTCTATGACATCACATTTTCTGGTCATTGTCATTATACACACACCATGTTGCATACTTGTAATCAATGTGTATATTCTAGTTGTTGTTCCAGTTTTATTTTTAGGGTTATTTCAAACAGACCTTTCCATATTTACAATTTTAATTGCAGTATTATTTCTTTACGATCAGAATCAATTTAATTATTTCCTAATTGTTGGTCATTTGGGTAATTTTCAGTTTTTCGTTACTACACACGGCCTATTTTTAATCACACACAGATTCCTACCCGCCACCTAACACATTCTTGGCTTGGCTCCCTCTACTGTCAGTTGATATATACCCAAGAAATGCCAACTCATTTTATTATTAGCCCAAGCAAAACAGAATTAGGAAGGAACCACCAATGTTTTATTTTAAAAATTAGATTGTGCATTTCCAAGATGATTTGTGAACCATTTCCTTTGGGCAAAGGGAGATCTGGACCATTGCACCACAGCTTCCATTCATCAGGGAAGAAGAGTGATGACCTACTCTATGCTGGGGGCTTTATACATTTATCAAATATTTATTGGGAACCTCTGAAATATCAGAAACTGTTTTTTGCTGAGAACAAAAGGTCTAAGCTTTGCCTTCAGGGAGTAGAGGACCAAAGCCAGCAAACAAGCAATGATAAGGTAGAGTGACAAATGCTGTTGGAGTCGTAAATTCAGGGTCCACATGGGAGAGCAGAAGATTAATGACAGTCTGGTGGAGGGCTTTGGGGAGAAGTGTCACAGAAACTGAGGCCGGAGTACCAGTGGGCATTAACCTGGCAAAGAGTCATCCAAGCATGGGAAACAATGTTTACAGAAGCCAAATGAGACAGAGAAATTTTGTTTTAGGGATTTCTGTGTAGATATAACCAAAGTAGACAGTTTGAGTGGGGGTATAGACGGAGATTAGGATGGAAAGGTAGGCTATAACCAGATTAGGAAGGGCCTTGTAAGCCTCATGAAACAATTTGGACTTAAAAATATCTGAGGTTAGAATAGCTACTTTAGGAAAGAGCTTGGCAGTTTCTTATAAGGTGAAATAGAAAAAAGTTAAATATGACCCAGCAATTTCACTCCTGTCTAGCCAAGAGAAACAAACATGTATACCCATGGAAAGACGTGTATATGAATGTTCAGAGCAGCATTAGTCATAATAGTCAAAAGGTGGAAACAACTTAAATGCCCATCAGCTGATGGATAGATAAAGAAAGGTGGAAGAGCCATACAATGGAACATTATTCAGCCATAAAAAAGGAACAAAGTGCTGAAGCTTGTATAACATGGATGTCCCTGGAAAACATGATGCTAAGTGAAGGAGTCAGTCATAAAAGACCACGTATTATATGATTCCATTTAGAGAAAATGTCAGAATAGCAAATTTATAGAGACAGAAGGTTGGTCATTGATTGCCAGGGATTAGAGGGAGTTGGGGAGAAATAGGGAGTTACTGCTAATGGGTGTGGGGTTTCCTATTAGGTGATGAAGATATTCAAAAATTGATGTGTTGCTGGTTGCACAAGTCTGTGAATATACTAAAACTGAGGAAGTATAGACTTTAAGTGGGTAAATGATATGACATGTGAATTTTATCGCGACGAAGCTGTTAAAAAATCTGGGGGGCATACAAGTATAGATATTCTAGCATGTATTATATACAAGATTGCCTTTCGGCCCCTCTTCCAGCAAACTCAAACATGAAATATAGCAATATTTCTTGAGTCAAGGGCCTAAGGTCAGTTTCTCCCATTGGCTTTTTATAACCAGTATTTGAATAATTTAAGGACTGTATTTTTTTAAGCTTTAATTAGGACCTGTCTTCTGTCAAGGGTTGGATAAGATGCAATGGAAAGAAGTATTTGAATGCAAGACTAGCTTAAAATATAGTCTATGTAGCCATAACATATATCCCTCTCCATAGCACACACCAGGAAGCAATCCGGTTCAGTAGACAGACAGGCGGACAGAGAGGGCGGCACTCACGAGTTACTTGCTGTGTGCTTTTAGCAAGTTCTCTGATTCTCAGATTTCTCAGCTGAAAAATGAGAATAACTGAATAACTACATTTTCCATGTGGTAGATTACAGATAAAAATGTGTAAAGCACCCAGCCAAGTACAGGGTAGGGTTTCAATAAACAATAGTTGTCCTTATTAATATGATGATCTTATGTTTTCAAAAAGAGATTTGAGAGGTGCCTGGGTGGCTCAATGGGTTAAAGCCTCTGCCTTCGGCTCAGGTCATGATCCCAGGGTCCTGGAATCAAGCCCCGCATTGGGCTCTCTGCTCCGCAGGGAGCCTGCTTCCCTTCCTCTCTCTCTGCCTGCCTCTCTGCCTAATTGTGGTCTCTGTCTGTCAAATAAATAAAATCTTAAAAAAAAAAAAAGAGAGATTTGATACAGTGCCAGAAAGCAAATGTTCCGATTCTCTGTTTTTTTGTACTCTCTTCTAGTTCCTAGATCTGTTCTAGCTACATAAATCAATCCTGCCTCTTGGTAAATGTTATTTTAGACTAAGTATATTTTAAGTCTGTTCCCTTAATGAATTGCATGATCTTAAACTGACAGCTCTTTGATCTAATTTGCTGGCAGATTATGCAAGAAATAAATATTTTATTGAAATGCAAAAGCTAGTCAGTTTTTGCACCCTTTTCCTCCCCACCCCTGCGTGTGGGGAGTGCGGAGGGGTAGTAGACACAGAAGTGGGTGCGGTTTCTTTTCTGACTCAGATCCAGACAGCATGGATCTTGAAAGACCTCCATGTATGGCTTGATCTTGACCCCCATACTCTCCTCTACCTATTTCTGCACTGTCAGCAACTTCTCTTCCCTGTAGTGAATCTGACCTTCTCTGTACTTCTCTTACCCGAGGTGTCCACCACCCTCTGGGGGTTCCAAATGGCCCATGAAGCGAGCTGGGATCCAGGCAGACAACCTAAGGACAGAGGGGAGTAGTTAGGGTTCCCTCCAGCCTAGGGCAGGGAGGCAGGGAGGTGGGGGTGAGCCCGATACTCCCTCTGAGGGCCCCAGGAGGATTTGGATGGCTTGGCTGCATTGCTTTTGTCTTTTCTCCAAAAGATGCTCCCGGGAGCCAACCAGAAAGCTTTCTGTGTCCATTTTGTATCCGGGGAGCAAACACACAGCTTTGGCAAGGGAACATCGGACCTATAATAATAATTCAGATCTCTGACATTAAATTGCAAAAAACATTTTTCATGACAGCTTAAAATTAATCACCACCACTTGCTGCGAGAGATCCCTCTCCTTTATGCAGTGCCAGCTTTGGGACAACTGTTCAGCCAGCCACATGGCTCCCAGGGAAAGACCGTGAAGTCTGCTCAGACCATCGGCAAGCTGATTTTCTCCCTTCTCTCTTTTGTCCTGGGGACGATGTGTTTTCCGCTAGGAGAGTAAGTAAGACGGGGCTGGTAATTGATCCCAGAGAACAAGCCACAACTGACTCTTCTGGGTGGGATTAGAAATGCATCTGGAGCTCTTAGTGACATTGATAAACCACCGGAGACGCCAGCTTTGCAACCGAATTTTCCGGAAATTGTTCCTATGGTCTTTGAACTCATGTCAAGGGAAAAGAAAGGAGTCTATGCATATCACTTCCTTTATCCTGCTGCTGAAAACTAATAATCAAACAAATTCTCCCTCGACAAGGTCAAAGTAGTTCAACAGATACTTACATGTTTACTCTTTAGAAATTTTTTCAATTTGTTCCTGCCGATGGTAAAAA
The DNA here is from genome assembly GCA_004024625.1 of Mellivora capensis. Lineage (NCBI taxonomy): Eukaryota > Metazoa > Chordata > Mammalia > Carnivora > Mustelidae > Mellivora > Mellivora capensis. The sequence continues at coordinate 377,367 of PISX010000029.1, read as the reverse complement.
GTTGAAATTGTTTTGGAGGGTAAACAGTGAGCGTGAAAACTGGTTCTCTTTCTCCTCATTCCTTACCCCCTTTCTGTAGACGTTACTATGGTAAAGTTTCCCATATAGCCTTCTGGAAACTCTTCTCGAGCATGCAAGCCTATGCGCGTATGTGTGTATATATTTGCAATACACAGGGGCTTTTCTCATTTAACAATATATATTGGACACCTTTTCCCATCAGTGTCTAGAGATCTACTTCATAATTTTTAACGTTACATAGTGTTCCTTGGTGTGTGTGTGTGTGTGCATTATTTATTTAACTGGCCCTCTGATTCCGGACCTTTGAGGTGTTTTTTTGTTTCTTTGTTTTCTTTGTTTGTTATTAGGAACAATACCACAAACCTCATTTTTGGAGAATAATCTGTTTACACTTGTGCAAATTTGTTAAACAAATTCCTAGAAGTGGAATATTTAGGTCAAAAGGTAATTTGCAATTTAATTGTGAAAATTGTGAAGTTGCTCTCCCACCAGTGGAGAAACTATACCGAAAGCTCTCTCCAGTCTCAGCATTGTTCTGGGTGCTAGCAATAAAAGGTCACAGTCCTTTTCCTTGACAAGCTCACAGGAGACACACAGCCAATAAATTATTATAATGTAATGTGGTCAGCACCATAATCAGGGTTTTACGGCACTCATCACTTTCCTGTGTTAGCCACTTGTTTTATTCCCTCCCTGTGAATTCTTAAAGAGATTCTTTAAATTTCTGGATGGTGATATGTTTCCCAGGTCAAAAAAAGAAACAAAAACAAAAACAAAAACAAAATGTCAAGGATGGGATTGGCTGGGACTTCACTGGTGAGGTCCAATCAATATTTAAGAGTCTCCCAAGCCCAAACACTCTTGTGTTTGTTACCCCATTTAATCTTTGTGACATTATGAATATTCCAATGTTACTGATGAGGAAGCTATGGCCAGAGGTAGGGAAAGAATTTGCTCAAAGCTGTGCCACGAATGAACCATGTAGTTTAGTTTGATGGCAAACCCAGGGCCCTTTCTACAGAGTAGGTTGGCCACACCACCAGGGAGTCATGCTGTCCCTGAGGATTTATACCATGGCCTTCGCAATAATCTCGAGTTTATGGAGCAGAGGTAGAGTACCAAGAATGGAGAAAAACAAGTAGGAGGAAGACCCACTATTTCCTCTTGGAAAATAGACTGCTTAGTGAGGAAGCAAGTCTCCATCTAAATATATGTGAACCATATGCCAGTCATCCTGACTGACATCATTCCAGACCAAAGCCGTGGCCCTCAGGAAAGGTTGATTCTCTTGAGTTCAGAAGATGGCTTGTTCGAAGGAGCAAAGGGTAATTTGGATGGAGAGGGGGAACGTGGAGCTGACGAAACAGCATGGGCAAGGCATGGGGAAGACCAGTGTGGTTAGGTGGCTGGGGCTTGAAAGGTATGGGTCTTCTGTTAGGAGATAGGCAGGGAGGCTAGGCAGGGGCATATTACAGAGATGTTTAAGGCCACATCCACAAGTCTGAGCTTTCTGTGTTAAGTAGGAAAATTTGTTTGTTTGTTTGTTTGTTTGTTTGTTTTTAAAGATTTCATTTATTTATTTGACAGAGAGAGACACAGCAAGAGTGGGAGAGGGAAAAGCAGGCTCCTAGCTGAGCAGGAAGCCCGATGCAGGGCTCGATCCAAGGACCCTGGGATCATGACCTGAGTGGAAGACATGAAAGTGTTTTTGAACAGGAAAACTAACCTGTGTTGCAGGCGAGTGAAGGTCAGCAGTAAGCAGGAAAAATTGGACTAGGGAATCCTTGGAGACATGGAAATCAGTTAGGGGACCACTGGGGCAGTCTCACAGAAGTCTGCCTGGCTGAGGGAGATGGCTACAGAGAATGGATGGACCAGGAAGGGTTTGAGCTGTGGTGGAGCTGGACTCGACATGATTTGATAGAATAGGTTTGTTGAAGGGTGGAGGGAGAAAATGAGAGATTTCTAGCCCAGACAGAGTGGTTAGGCTATTAATGGAGACAGGGGGCACAAAAGAATAACTTTTTTTAAAAAAGATTTTTATTTATTTATTTGACAGAGAAAGAGCATAAGTAGGCAGAGTGGAAGGCAGAGGGAGAGGGAGAAAGGAGCAGGGAGCCCGATGATGGGCTCGATCCCAGTAGTCTGGGATCATGACCTGAGCGGAAGGCAGATGCTTAACCGACTGAGCCACCTAGGCGCCCCAGAAGAACTTTTGATGGGAAGATTACGAGGAGTTCAGCAGGTGGGAATGCACGTAGGATGTCTGAAAGGCAGTTGGAAAATACAGTCTGGAGTTTGTGAGAATACTAGAACCAGAGATGCAGATTTATGTCATCTCTAGGGATTATAGTTAACGCTAAGGGAGATTGTTTGGAAGAAGAGGACCAAGAAGTAGATCGATGGTGAAAGCCTAAATTTAAGCAATAATTAGGGAAAGAAACTAGGGAAGACAACTGAGAAATAAGAAGGGTAGGTGAGGATGCAGGCAGTATGGAAACCAAGGGAAAGAGTTTTAAGAGACAGTGTTCAAAAGTTGGTGTATTATAGACAATTTGACAAGACATGAGTTGAATGTCACTAATTAATATGTTGAGTGTCATACTCAGGAAACTTTGGAGATAATGGGTCTACTGGAGTGGAAAGTGAAGTATGCTGGAAGCAAATTTGCAAGTGGGTGGAAGAAGGAGGGAGAGGTGACTTAAGTTAACTCTTTCCTAAGGGATAGCGAGAAATGGAGTAGAGCTGAAGTTCTCTAAACCACTTTTGCCCCTTCATTATGACTGGCTCAGAAATTAGGGCAGGAAGAGAATATATGTTTGGGGATATCTGAGGAGTTAGCTTCAAGGACCTGAGTCCAAGGTACAGAGCCCAAAGCCTATGGACATGCTTCTCCTCACTCCAACAGTGTTTCAAAGCGTTTCTAGCAAGAGGCAACTGAATCATAATCTAGCAAGCCAAGTACAACTTGAGGGAAGAGTCTGGGGCAGCTGGTTCTCAGAGTCCAGCAGAGAGGTCATGATCATCCTGGACCAACAAACCTTTTTGTAAGAGAGTGGACCCACCATAATGGCTCTAGAAAAAAGAACTATCAAGAGTAAGAGGGCAGGGACAAAACAGAAGCCTCCTTTACAAGAACTGGGTGAGGGATGTGAGGGAGATGAGGATAGTGGAGAGCTTGACTGTGGATCAGTTGGCAGCAAAAGAGCTTCTAGGGACACCCAAGAACGTCTTGACCTAGGGAAAGGGTACGGACTGACAATCTATAACCACCGAAGAAGATTAACAGTCAAGCCAATGAATCTGAAGCCTTGGGCTCCTCTCACTTGCTTAGTCTCCTTCCAAAACCCTGTTGGGGGGCCTGGCAATGTGTTGACATGCAATTACATGTTAATAAAACTTTCCAAATTAAAACATTTTAATCCATGTTCACTAGGCCTGCTGTTCATGGCCTTGGTCTTGCTCTCTGTCCCATTTCCTCTTATGACAGTGGTGTTGGAATGGCCATGGACATTTTGGGGATCCAGTTAAGGGGAAATTGATTTGTGAGTTTAATCTGGGCTTAATGGGATAGATTTATGTAGTTCACAGTCACTTTCACTTCTACTCAGTTACTGCTGGCCATCAGGTGTGGTGACATGAAGGTGTGGGGTTACAAGACTTATCATCAGGGTACGGATGTACCCACCACATCCAGCCCCAGAAGCAGGAGGAGAGTGGAAGAGAAACAAGCCTTGAAATGTAGAGTCAGAAGGAAGTATGTGGAAAATTCTTCCCAATTCTAAAGCTCATATGAAAGGAATCTGATAAAGGACTTTTTAAATTTAATGACAGCTCTAGAAATTGGAACTATCAATAATAAAAAAATGTCAAAAAACCATGTTAGAAAAAAAGAGGGCTTTATCTTTCTATTCTCTCTATAAATTATATCACAAAATCATTTGCAGATCAAGAAATGATCAAAGATAATGCAGTAAAAAATATAGGAAAAATGTATTATAGAGGGATATTAGGCAGCAAATTGACAAAAGCATTCTATCACTCTCCCTGGATTTTTTTGGTCAGCTTTTCAAGATGCATCGGCTTTTAAAAATTGCCATTTGTTGTGATTTATCTTCTCATTTTGATTGAAATTTTTATTTTCATATCTAATTTTAATTTTAACCTTTTTCAGTGAAAGTAGGTCCCCTAAGGTACACAGGCTTAAGACTTCATAAAACCTGGATCTACCCTGCTTAGGGCTTGCTTATTTATGGTACCAGAAGTATTACTGGATGTGAAAGGATCTTTGTGTGTCTAAATAAGGAAGAAAATCTGAGTATTCAAATATGTGGTCTCTATTCTACTGTAACCTCTTACTTGATACCACAAAGAGAGGCAGATCTATGAGTCATCCTGCATAGTAATGAAGCAGACTGAGAATGAATTCTGAACACTTTAATAGGCAAATTTTTTGGAGGAAAGGTGTACTTAGCACAAGTGCACAATAAATATTTGCCAATTTGAGGAAAGAAGGTATGTAAACATACAGTCTCTCTTGTAAAAAGATAGGAACTTTTTTTTTAATCTAAGGAAAGATAGTAGCTGGTAAATATAATTTTTATAGTACTAGTTACCTTCTCCTTCATTTTCATCATCTAGCCCCTTCTCCTCTAATTAGCTAGTTTCCTCTAGGGTAAAAATGTGGGCCCAGACAATGGGGCAGAAGAGATTACAACCTGCATTCATTCATCAGACGTTTATTGAGTATCTACTGAAGCTACTGAAGCATGGTCATACCTCAACTTTGGACTCCAACTTTAGAACTCTTTCAATGAACACTGCTATACTTAGGCATTATTCCAAAGCGGGACCCTGTCGCCAAGGAGGTTCACTTCATAGCATTAGCTACCCTTCTAGGAAGTTCTCCCCCAGGGACGCAGGTCCAGGCCACCAGCTCAGATTCCCCTCCCTGTGTCAGTCCACCTCTGAGAGTATCCCTGCCAGCATCAACTTCATTAGACAGTTTCTAATAATGTTGAACTCCAATAAGAAAAGAGTTGGGGTCTCAATCCATTCGCTTGCTCCTAAAAGAACCCTTAAATGCCTCGTGGATTTATTCATTTCATCTCCTCTTAACCCTCTCCAAACAAGAGCAACTATCAAACAGCTCTGCATTCAGTGGGGTTGAGTCCACTCAGCCCACAGATGGGCAACCTGTCACACATATAAAATCATTAGGTTCTGAATCCTGGGTGTCCCATTATATCTTGGTAGCTCAGACTTTAGAGTTCAAGATCAAAGACACAATCCGGACTTCAAGGAGCACACAGACTATAAATAAATAGTTTCGATGAAGTGTAATACATGAATATGCAGCTTGCGAAGTGTACACAGAGTGCTAGGGAATCACAAAGGAGGGGCGCTTAAATTAACCAGGACAAGCAACAATCTGAGCGACAGACAGACAGACAGCCACCGGTTGTGCTGAGCTCCCAACTCTCCCTCCTCTCCAAGGCTAGCCCATGATCTTTGAAAAAATACATGTACTTCTCTGCTCATTTCCTGGATGCTTCCTAGTGGTAGAGGGGTCTCCCTAGGGCTGGGACTAAGAAGAAGCAAATTTTAAGGGGTTACCAAAAGTTTCAGTGATTGAGATTTGTATATTTTTAAAATAATGATACATTATGGCCTATAGACTAGCTGCTTGGTTTTATAAATAGGGTTTTATTGGAACCAACATCAGGATGAGGGTAAGGTGAGTGAGGCAGGATCATGAAAGTACAGGTTTGGATCTTGTTTTCATTTAAAATTCTGATATTTAGTCCATCAGGGATTTTTGCATTAATTTTGAGTTTTTAACATCTTAGAACATTATTTATCTTGATTTCTGAGGTTTTGGTGCTCCTATAAATTATGTGCCCTGTGGACGGGGGCGGATGGGGGATGGGCTAGATGGCTGATGGGTATTAAGGAGGGCACTTGTTGTGATGAGCACTAGGTGTTTTATGTAAGTGATGAATCACTAAACTCTACTCCTGAAACCAATATTACACTACATGTTAAGTAACTAGAATTTAAGTAAAAACTTGAAAAAAGAAGAAAAAAAAAAAAGAAAAACCACATGAACTAAATGCCCTTCAGTGAGTGAATAGATAGACACAGTATGGTTCATCCATACAATGGAATAGTATTTAGAAATAAAACGGAACAAAGTATTGCTATACAAAAAAAATAATATGCCCAAGGTGAAAACCTCACTTGCCTCCTTTACCCTAGTCTTGGCCCTGGGTCCATTCCCACCAGCCTTTCAGATGGATTTTGTTATGTCTGCGTCATCAGTTAAATTGGACTGATATGGCTGCTGTAGCTATAGAATTAGACGGTATGGAACGTTCTACAAATGAAAAGCACAGCTTTCTAGGAGAGAAAAATATTAGGTAACTTCTTTCACTTTGATAGTTTGGGAAGACCTCTAAGAAGAAATGGCATTTGAAATAATCTCAAATTTTAAGAAAAATTTTAAGAATGGCACAAAACTCCAATATACCCTATGCCCAGATTTGACCACTTCTTTTGTGTATATTTTTTAATAAAATGCTTATTTTAATAGTTGGTTTGTCAGCTTTGAGGAATGTTCTTTTTTTGCTAATTTTTGTTTAGTAATCTCTATGCTCAGTATTGGGCTTGAACTTATGACCCTGAGATCAAGAGTCACATGTTCTTCCAACTGAGCCAGCCAGGTGACCCAAGGAAAGTGATTTGACTCCCCATTATTATAGATGTAGAAATCACTAAACTTATTCTACATCTCACCTACTTTCTCTTTTCCTTTACCAATTTTTTAAAAAAGATTTTATTTATTTATTTGACAGAGAGAGAGATCACAAGTAGACAGAGAGGCAGGCAGAGAGAGAGGGAAGCAGGCTCCCTGCTGAGCAGAGAGCCCGATGCAGGGCTTGATCCCAGAACCCTGAGATCATGACCTGAGCCGAAAGCAGAGGATTTGACCCACTGAGTCACCCAGGCGCCCCTCCTTTGGCAATTTTTATTAATTACATGGTTTGCGTATCAACAGGACACATAATTTTACATCCTTTCCAACTATTCTAATATGTAGAATTATTTATTTATTCATTTACTTATATTTTTTAATATATTTTTTAAGATTTTATTTATTTATTTGAGAGAGAGAGAGAGAGAGAGAGCACGAGGCAGGGAGAGAGGTGTCACGGGGAAGGACAGAGGGAGAAGCAAACCCCCCATTGAGCAGAGCTGGGGCTCAATCCCAGGACCCCTGGGATCATAACCTGAGCCAAAGGCAGATTGCTCAACCAACTGAGCCACCCAGGCGCCCCATGATTTGATGATTTTTTTTTTACATATTCACCGACTTTTAACATATTGCCACATGTGCTTTTCTCTCAATTCTTCCCTTCCTCCCTGGAAGACTAAGAAAAGAGAGGTGATAAGGAAGGGTTTGGAGTCTCTGAAAAAATGAGAGAAGATGGGATTAAAGACCCACTTAGAGGAACTGGGTTCTGGGAGAAGGGAGTCTTTTTCGGAAGAAGAGAGAAAAAAACTGATGTTAAGAGCAAGTAGGAATGCGTAGTTAGTGGTGGGAAAATGAGGAAAGTTTTGTCTGGTGACTTACATGCTCTAAATTTAGGAGTAGGGCAAAGCTAGTGCTATGAACTGATTGTGTCCCCCAGTCCAAATTCCTAAATTTGAGGCTTAACCACCACTGTGACAGTATTTGGGAATGGAGCCTTTGGGAGACAATTAGGTCATGAAGGCAGAGTCCTCCTAATGGGACTGGTGTCCTTAGAGGAAGAGACGTAAGAGCTTGCTTCTTCTCTATTTCTCCACAGTGTGAGGACACAGCCAGGAGGTGGTGGTCTCCAAACCAGTAAAAGGGCTTCTACCAGATGCAGAATCTGCCAGTGCCTTAACCTTAGACCTCCGGCCTCCAGAACTGTGAGAAATAAATGTCTGTTTTTAAGTCAACCAGACTATGGTATTTTTGTTACTGTAGCCTGAACGAAGAGGAAGATGTGGAGAAGATCTGAAATCATTTCTGTGGTGAGGAGGCTAAAACTCACATCAGAAAAGCATCGTAACCTGATTGAGTGGATCTGGAATGCCCATTCGATGTCAGTGATCATGAATTTAAAGGATCACCGATGGGAAGTTGGGTGACTTTTCTCCCACCCCTCAAGGCACCCGTGTAAGTTGAAACAAAGCAAATTGCTGGACCTGGCCAGGGTTGGAGTGTGACAGGAGAAGGACAGTGCTGGGGAGGTAAGAGGATTTGAGAGAATGAATGTCGTGCCCAATGGCACATGGCATCCGAACAGGACGTTTCCTCCACCCCTGTTAGATTTTTTCTGCTGGCCCACCTGATATTCTGAACCAGCGATTAGAGGCCAAATTAACCACAGTCTGGAGCAGGAATTCCTTTTGCAAATCTGTGGTCTGGAGGAGGAGTACTCTGGGAGAAAAAGGCTTCCCTGACAACAGAAATATTTAATAGGGATTTCTCTCCCTTTTGAGCTTTTCAAGGATGTTTATATTCATATTTGGAGTAAAAAATAAGATGATTCCGTTTCTCATCAGCATATAATTATTTATGTCTTTCTTTAAAAAAAGCTTGGAATGGTTCCCAAAGATGATATTGTTCATCTTTATCTACTAATGAATGAAGAATGTGAGTTGGTAATTTTAAAGTGAGGAAATTGAGCACTGAGATAACTTGCCTGATGTTACCAAGCAAAGCAGTTAGAGATGGGAAAAGAACACAGACCTTCGGCTTTCTAGTTTCTGTTTACCAGCCCGTGTTTCCATGGAGAAAAATTCGGAGAACTCCAATCAAACAGATGCCGAGCCCACATTCTATTCCTAAAGATACATGTGGACCATGTTCATCAAGGCTTGCAAAACTTTTGGAGAGCTAGGAATGATTTCGGTGGGGGCGTGAAAGACAGATAATTTTAGTTCGATTTTGGAAAGCATCCATCCCACCTTGTGAGAAACTGAATTGGGTGTCAATTTGGTGCTCACTCAATGCAGGTTTTCCTAACACCCTGTTTGCCCAACGGGCGTGTCTTGCCCCTGCAATCACCCCTTTTTACTCACTCTGCCTGCTCTTTCTTCTCTATTATGCAAACCTGACCTAGCTCCTCCCTTAAGAGGCCCTCTTCCAAAGAGCTGTTCCCTGAAACTTTGCCACAGTGATCCTTCTCTGTAAGTGTCATACTGAATGGCCCCCATGTTTATGCTTCTTATTAAGGGGCATGAACCTGCTCTTCTCCTGGGACGTAGGGTCCACTCAGTGGGATGCTAAGAAATGCTTAACTGTCAGCTCTTTTTAAAATTTTTTTAAATAAAAAGCTCTGATTTGTAGGGTTTGCCAGTTTCCATGGTGTAAATATTCTCATCACAACTGATTGCAAGCTACTGACACAACACTGAATGCTGAGTTGGGAAGGAATGTGGATGATCGCTTTGAGTAAGGTTGGCTTCAGTGTATCCATGGCATATTAGAGACACACCGTGTACTTCAGTTTTTCTTGGACTCCCTCATCTCTTGGACCCACAATTGTTCTCTCTACTTTAGCTGCCACTGCCATCTCAACGTGGGCTCTGTGGGCTTATCAACTGAAGTGGGCAAGATGCCTACCCTGAGCACCCTATTTAAAACTGATAATCATTATTCACTTTACATTCCCTTCTCCCATGCACCCTTCTAGTTTTTCCATAGTATCCTCTTGTATATTATAAAATTTATCTATTAGAATTATTGGTTTTTATCTGCTTCTTCCAAATAGAATGTTCTCAGGAGAGAGGGATTTTTTTTTCTAAGTTTTTTTGGTTTTGTTTTTGTTTTTAAATTGTGTACTCCAAATCCTTTGAACAGAAGTGTATTCAACAAGAGGCTATGGATTCTACTCTCTCACTCCCCACCAAGCCCCTAGGATGGTCCAAATCACTTGGACTAAATAAACCCTTGCGGCTTGACTAGCTTCTGAGAAGTTGAAGAGTGAGTCCTTTACAGCGAAAGTGGAAACAGACAATTTTTATCAGACCCTGAAACTGCTCTCGCCAAACAAGCACACAATTCTTCAGCGGGGGAAATCCAGTGCCTTCTTGGAATTGGAGAGCTTGGCAAATAGTTCTTATTCACAGCGTGATTAAAGCATTATCTGAACCCTCCCCCTCCCCCGGGAACAGGAGAAAGAATTCATTAAGGTCTCATCAATTTAAATTTGTTTTCAGGAAGCAAAGATCAATCTGTCATCCTTAAAACTCACTTGGGCTTGCACACTGAACGGTTCAATCCTGCAGAACTCACCTGCTGCTGAACGGATTAGATACCATCATGGAGAAGGCTGGTGGTTCACACAGCCAAGCCGCATAGCAGAGGGCAGGCCTGGCTTGAAACAGGAGGGCTGAGCTTCCTGTCGGTGAAAAAGGCATGGAAGCTGATGTATACCCTCAGAACGGAGGGATGACTTTTGTTTTTAGGTTGTGATATCTTTTCTCACGCAACATTTATTGGCGATTTCCCTTTTGCTTAGTGGCTCAATAGGCTGGTGGGAAAAAAAAAAGGGGTGATGATCCCAGTTTTACAGATGAGGAAACTGAGACTCAAATGGAAGTTCTATAGTGTTTATACCTACATAATAACCACATTGTAAGTTAGAGTTGCTGGCCGCTGTCTCAGCTTTGGGCCACCTGAAAGATCCTTCATCTTCTTTCTTTTCCCTCTCTACCGCCATCTTCTCTCTATGGTCTACCAGCTTGCCTCTTAGCCACAACTATTTCTAAGAATAATGGAATTATGGGGAGCAGCTATTGTTACAGAGAGCTAGTGATCTGTCCTCCAGCTTCCAACTTCTTGGTGTGAATTCGCTATAGCTCTTAGTCAACCAACAATTTAAGTAGCATATTTCTTTTCTTTCTTTCTTTTTATTTTTTTTTAAGATTTTATTTATTTATTTATTTATTTGACAAAGAGAGAGACACAGAGAGAGAGATCACAAGTAGGCAGAGAGGCAGGCGGAGAGGGGGAAGCAGGCTCTCTGCTGAGCAGAGAGCCCGATGCGGGGCTCGATCCCAGGACCCTGAGATCATGACCTGAGCCGAAGGCAGAGGCTTAACCCACTGAGCCACCCAGGCGCCCCTTAAGTAGCATATTTCTATAGTGTATTCAAATTATGTAGGTTTGGGATGGGTTTAAGGACATGCAATGGAAGGAGGGGAAAGCAGTTCTGAATTTCTGGTAAAGAGAAATTTAAGAGCAAATGAACTAAGCACTTTTTCTATTATAGAAAGCTATTTTTCTATTATAGAAACCAGATTTGAGTTCACAATTTACCCACTGCATATTCTTGGGAAAGTTACTTAACTTTCCTGAAACATAGTTTCCCCATCTATAGGAAGAGGGAAATAATAGGTACCTGCACAGTTTTGTTAAGAGTAAATGAAATAAAAATATGGAATGCTCCCGGCATCTATCAAATGTTTAAAAGCATTTTGTTTTCTTTTCCCTCGAACTATGGTATTTGCCTTAATAGAAATCCCTGGATTCCTAACTTTTTCATCCTAAATGCTCCATTAGTTGTCTGAAAAGTACTTAACTCAGAGAAGGGAAAGGTCCTGCAGAGATCACCAAATGATAATGATGTAGTGTGTTTATAATTGGGAAGCAATGTGCTACTCTAGGAATTCTACGTGCAATTCTTCCAGCAGCTAAAGGGTGGAGGACACTGAGGCCTCCATGAAGAAGTGATGAGATGTTATTCAAGTTATAATCTGACTCTGTGTCTTGGTTGACCAGTTCTATACTCTTCCATTCTTGCCCTCAATGGTTGGTAAGTCCCTGACCCTGCTTATTCTGAGAACTACTGTCAGCCAAATTTTGGGTACCTAAAGCAGGAATGAGAACAAGGAGAAGGAAGAGAGAGAGAGAGAGAGTGAGCCTGAGGCAGGAAAGAGAGCAAACCAAGAACCCCAAAAAGGAAAGAGTTGGAATTGGTACCAGGTAGCTATTTGGAGTTTCCATAACACTTTCATATACATTATTTGAACTTCCCAGCAATCCAGGAGAAAGGTATTATTGCCCCCATTTTTAAGATGCATAAGATCTTTGGGGCACCTGGGTGGCTCAGTGGGTTAAAGCCTCTGCCTTCGGCTCAGGTCATGATCCCAGGGTCCTGGGACTGAGCCCCGCATCGAGCTCTCTGCTCAGCAGGGAGCCTGCTTCCTCCTCTCTCTCTCTGCCTGCCTCTCTGCCTACTTGTAATCTCTGCCTGTCAAATAAATAAATAAAATCTTAAAAAAAAAAAGATGCATAAGATCTTTACCAAGATCTCACAGTCAGTAAATGGCAAATGGGACTTAAACTCAGCTCTCCAATTTCTCACATGGATCCTCCATTGTACCTATATTGTTTTGGAGAGGTTGGAAAGGGCCACCCACACTGGGGTGAGAGTCACCACCAGTGTCACAGGCCATTCAGGATAAAGGACAGCCCTTCATTTGTTGCCCATATATGCATTCAACCATTATGTGGTGATCTTTATGATATAAGTTGGGGAGAAAATAAACAACTAGTTACAGCAGCATGATAATTATAATTTTGGAGAGTCTACACGGTTCTAGGAGAGTCAATTGGGAGCTATACCTAATCTAGTTTGGGGACAGGCAGTTAAACTTCCTGGGGGAGATGTCATCCAGGTTAAGAGCTAAAGGACCAGCATGAGAGGATCAGCAAGGTGAGGAGGTTTTAGAAGAGTATGTTAGAGGCTAGACAAAGCAGAGAAGCTGAAAGTAGTGTGAGCTTGAGAGTTCTCTCTAGAAAGGAAAGCAAAATTCATACAATAACTGGCTTTATAATCCAATTAAGAACATTGGACTTTAGCCTGAGGGCAATGCAAAGGCTTCAGGGAAATTACAAGATTCGATGCACATCCTGGACTGATTGCTCTGGCGGCAGGCAGTGTGAAGAATGGATTGGCCAGGGGCAGGACTGGAGGCAGAGGGACCAGGTGAAAGGCTTTGTGGAAATCCAGGGAAGAGACACTGTGGCATGCTACCGGGGATGGAAAGTGGACTGATTCAAGAGGGAGTAGTAAACTAGAATAACCAGAACTTGGTGGTTGTTCGGATTTGGGGAGCAGGGGTGTGGGAGATGAAGGCCCCATTTGCTGAGTGATGGAATGCTAGAGGAGGAACAGACTTGTCTGAAGGAGACAGAGAGGCCCAGGGAGACCTACTCCAGTTGAGATGGAATTGTAGCAGATAATGCTTAGTCACACTTACCACAGGCCATGGGCTGTACATGTATTGTCTTATTCAAGCCTCTCAGCATTCACATTTCTGAGCCATATTATTACCACATACCAGGCACCATGCAAAGAACTTCATATGAATTGACTTATTCACAGTTACCTTATGAGTTGAGCTATTATTATCCTCTATTTTACATTTGAGGAGACCGAGATTTAGAGAGACTGAGTATTTTATTCCAAGCCTTACACCCACAAAGTGCCATAGTTAACACCAGAACCAGTTTATGGCAGAGCCCTTGCTTGAAATCACGTATCCTTCTGCTTACACATGGAGTGTTCAGGACCTATGAGGTGTCCCAGAGAATATGTCTCCTGGGTGGTTGGAGTCCCCAAACTGAAGCTCAGGCAAGAAATAGGAGTTGGGAATATAGACTTGTGGTTTATCAGCCTATTGGTGGTATTTAAAGCTATGGAAGTGAATAGCTGTGCAGGTTAAAAAGAGAAAAGAGCTACGGGCAAGACTCAGAGGAACCCCAATGTTCACAGGCCCATGGAAATGGGTCCTGCCTGCAGTGGCTAGAAAATGGGAAGACATGGAAACCTAGGGAGGAAAGTGTTTTTAGGACGGTGTGGTCACATGTGTCAATGCTGGGATGACCCTAAGAAGATGAGGAGGTGAGCAAATGGCATCAGCACCATGGAGGTGAACTTAGCATGAGCCATGTTAGTGGACAGCTGAGGGAATTCCGGAAGTGAGAAGAAGTAAGGAAGGGAGAGGGTGAATGTAAATCACTCTGTCCCCGTTTGAAAAAAAATTTAAGTATGAAGAGAAACAACATGTTAACCTGAGGAGGGTTGGGCTAGAAGGGGAAGCTTTTCCTGTAAGATGGGGAGATTTGCGCCTGTGTAAACGCTGGTGGGAAGGAGTCTAGACAGGGAAGCTGAAGACACAGGGAGGACAGAAGATTAGAAGAGCCATGAGGTTTCTGAGCTGTGGGTGATTTCTAGGTCCTTCTCTCTTTGAAGACATAGCCCTTGAGTCTATGTGTGTGTGTCGACTCCATAGAGGGTTGGGTCTCAGAGGTTCCTCTTCATCGCTCCCACAGTGACTGAGGGGGAAGGGCCATGTGTGAAGATTTCTGAGGTGGGGGAGGATGAGAAGGATGAGGAGGGGGGAGGATGGGAAGGCTGGAAGATGATGAGCCTGATTCATGGTGTTGAGGGAGGTTTGGGGGCAGTGTGGAAAGAAGGAAATAGCCATTCTGGTGACTGGGGGAGCAGAAGAGCTGTGTTGTATCGAGGGCCTGCTGACCGCAGGACACCAGAGAGTAGCACCAGCTGGCTCCGGTGTGGTGAAAACCTCCAGTGTCACCCAACTGTTTTGGGATGGCATCAGGTGGACCCTTGGTTTGAACCATGGTTTCATCCCCCTTCCTTTAGGTGGAAGCAACAAAAGGATGACGGGACAAAAGAATGAAGTTATTGGCAAGAAACTAGACAAACTGATGGACCAAATGGGATCTAGAATATAAGTGGAAGGAATTGAAAATGGAATGGGCCTGAGAAATTGGAATCCACAAATTGTTACTCCCTTCAAAAGGCAGAGCCTAATTCCCCTCTCCTTGAGCATGGGCTGGACCTAATGTTTCCCATCTAACATATAGGAAAAAAGGAGAGGTGCTAGTCTATAAAAGACACTGTGTGGGGTGCCTGGGTGGCTCAGGTGGTTGTGTCTGCTTTTGGCCCAGGTCATGATCTCTGGGCCCTGAGATTGAGCCCCATGTCCGGCTCCCTGCTCAGTGTGGAGTCTGCTTGTCTCTCTGCGAGTCTGCTTGTCTCTCTGCCTCTGGCCCTCCCCTCCCCCACTCATGTGCATGCCCTCTCTCTCTCTCTCAAATAAATAAATAAAATCTAAAAAAAAAAAAAAGTTGGAACACCTGAGTGGCTCAGTCAGTTAAGCATCTGCCTTCGGCTCAGGTCATGATCCCAGGGTCCTGGGATCGAGTCCCTCATCAGGCTCCGTGGTCAGCGGGGAGCCCACTTCTCCCTCTCCCTGCCATGCTCCCTGCTTGCGTTCACACTCTCTCTTTCTTTAAAAAAAAAAAAAAAGGAAAGAAAGAAAGAAAGAAGGAAAAAGAAAAGGCACGGTGGCTTCCTGCTTGCGCTCTCTTGGATGGCGTGTTTTGAGTCCCCATGGTGGGGAACTGAAGCAGACCCCTGGCAACAACCAACATGAACTTGCCAGGTGGGTGAGTGAATGACCTCAGAAAGAAGCACGTGCCTCTATCTCTGCCACATATCTTGGCCACAACTTCCCAAGAGACCCAAGAGACCTTGAGCCAGAACCCCCCAGCTAAGCTGCTCCTGGATTCCTGACTCTCTGAAACTGTGTGAATCAATAAAGTTTTATGTTGTAAGCCGCTAAGTTTGGGGGTAATCGGTATTGCCACAGTGGATAACAACCAGGCCCTGAAAAAAACCAGAATGGGAAAGGATGGTAGAATATTGGAAGTCCAGATTTCAGAGGTTGGATGGTGGTGGATTCAAGGCAATGGCCGTCTGAAGTTGAGCTCGGAGTGATGGACCCTGACTGAGAAAATATCAAGATACTGAGATATTGGCAAGGTTACATCAATAGGCACTGAAATTATCCAAATAAATCAGTTTTTCAATGATTTAAATAAATCAAAGTTGGTTTAAAGACAAAGCCTACGATCTGCAGGCTAGGTCTTGAACGAAGAGGGATAATTAGGATGTGGGCACAATGATGTCAGTGAGTGGGGGCAGACGGCACAAATAGGAATTTTACACCAGTGTGAAGAAATAAGGATTTGAAAGTAACAGAAGCTAGTGAGAGGGACCGCGATCCGTCTCTGGATTCCAGGTCCCTATGGAATGGCAAGTGGCAAGATGAGCTGCTGCACTTAGGACTGATTTGGAGATGGCTAGGTTTTACTTAAAGCCCAAAGCTGAGAATCCACTCAGGCAAGAGGCTAAGAGTGTAAATGTAGGAAAATACGTTAATGGTGAAGTGGGCCAACAGGTGGCTCAGTGAATGAATGGTTTGGAAAGAAAGGGAGGAGAGGGTGTGTGTGTGTGCATGCGCGTGTGCGTGCATGCATGCATGTGTGTGTGCGTGTGTGTAGGAGGAAGTGTGGTAGTAAATTAAAACTCAAGCACATCAAAGAGAATCCAGGTGGGTTAATTGACTGGCTCGTGAGTTTTCCAGGATAGCCCTCCAGTCCCTGTGAGAAGCCCTAATTCAATTTATCAGCAGTGCATGCTTATAATACGCACATTACTGAAGTCTCACAAACACAGAGGCCCTGTGTGCTGACACGGCATTCAGGTCACACTCGTTCTCGACACTGAGGTTATTTTCTCAGCTAAGATTAAACCAGAAGTTTATTTTGCTCCTAGAAAATACTGCTCTTGGAAAAGTACAATTTATCCTTCACTTTGTTTGAAAGAATATATCTAGAAAAAGACCTCTGAAGGCAATTTTTCCCCCCAATTCCAGACAGGTAGGTAATGAATATTGGTTGCTATGTGGTTGGTGTTTTTTTTGTTGTTGTTGTTGGTTGGAGAGGTTATTTTTTTAATTTCTTGTTGCAAAAAATGAAAAAAAGTATATATTCCTGAGGGTATCCTATAGAAAATAATTCAGTGTTTGGGACTTACTTAGGTTTTGTAGAACAAGTAAATGTTGCTGACATATACAAATGGATAGTTGTGTAACAGGAATATTCCAAATGGAGTTATAAAGATGCTGACTTGAATTCTTATGAAGGATGGAGATGGTTATATGCACACACAATACAGGAAAATATATATTATTTGAAGGGCAGAAAGAAATATAAACTCACAGAAGTTTCCTTAGGTATCAAGTGACAGTTCTGAAAATGGGTAAAAAGATTTGCGATGAGGAGGGGAGGTTACTTAGTGTTCACTTAACATGTAGAAACAGCTAGAACTAAAGAATCCATTGAGTGTTTTCTGCAACAGAACAATGTAGCATTCTAGATGCTGTGACATCATTTTTTAAAAATAGCTGCTTTCACCAACAGATAGCAGTTTATAATGAAAACGTTTTTTCATTTCTTTTGGGAAGAGGGAGAGGAGAGTCAGGGGGAAAGGGGGATGTGACTAAGTGAGATAAATGTGCTAATTGTCCCCGGTCTCCATGTAAATAGCAATGTAACTGGCACTGAGTCACGTGCATGCTCTCATGAAAATATGAAGCCAAAGTTCATTTGATTGTTTGATTTTATGACCAGTAAGATGTTAACATCATGCATTTTATTATTAGCCTACTTTCAACAGATTAGAAGCCATCCACAGTAACAAGAATGGCCATGGATGCCTCCACGATGACGCTGATGGAGACGCTGAAGGTGTGACACCCCACCCCTGAGATGTGACTGGGGCCAGGGCTGTGGTGTGCAGGGGCACAGAGGGCTGGCGCCAGCCCCCACCCTGCCCCAGGGTTGGCCTCAGCCTGGGCAGATGGTGACTCTGATGGTGACTCTGCTTTCGGGGTCCCTCTGTGCCTCACACACTCTTGTGTCTCTTGGTATGTCAGATTTCATTACTTTCAGAGTCACAGAGAAACCTTGTTGCCAGTGGTGTGCTGGGAACATTGGCTCTTGAGAAAGGTTTGATGGTATGAATGCTCAGCTGTTGTGGCCAGTGTCAAGCTTCCCAGTTTGGAATGAGGATAATTGGCTTTGGGGAGCCAGGGTGAGCAGGCTCCTGCTGCACCTTCTGCGTCCCTGGACAGCACCTTCCCGCCACATACAGTTACTAGTCCACCATCAGTAAAGTGGGACTCTTTTCAAGATAGAAATCTCTCTAGAAAGGCTAGGATGTGGGAGTTCCTCTTCCTCCCTTCTAGGTCCTTCCTTACTCCTCTGTCTTCTCCTCCTTCTCTTTACTTCCCCTCCTCCAACCCTTTTCTTCTTCCTCTTCCTCTTCCTTTTCAGAATTTACTGATGGCAACTCCATGTTGGACATCGTGCCAGACACTGGGCTGCAAAGACGGGTCAGGATTCATCTCCAAAGGTAAGAACTTAAGGTCTAGCTGGTGGAGACCCATGTAGGAAGGCAAGGGACGTTTCCATAGTCGGTGCGTCCCTCTTTGAACTTGTGTTTAAGACTGAATGCATGTCAAGTGAAAGCCGAACGGTGAGAATAAAAGCAGTAGCAGCAAGGTTTACTGAGCACATCCTCTTCTGGGCCCGTGTATTCTCTCGTGTACCCTGACAGCAAATTTATGAAGATTATACTCTCAGTGTCCCTATTTTATTTTTTATTTTTTTAGAGAGATTGAGAGAGAGAGAGTGATAAAGAGCAAGAGAGAGCAGGGGGAGAGGTGGAGAAGGGAGAGGGAGAGAGAGAATCTTAAGCAGGTGCCATGCTCAGCATGGAGCCCAATACACCTGATATGGGGTTGATTCCATACCCCGAGATCATGACCTGAGCTGACATCAAGAGTACGATGTTCAGGAGCCTGGGTGGCTCAGTCAGATAAGCATCTGCCTTAGGCTCGGGTCATGGTCCCAGGGTCTTAGGATTGAGTTCTGCACCCTTCTCGGCAGGGAATCTGTTTCTCCCTCTGCCCTCCCCTCAAACCTCCCCCCCCCGACTCATGCACATGCATGTGTTCTCTCTCTCAAAAATAAATAAATAAAATTCTTTTAAAAATTAAAAAAATAAAAAAAGAGTCAGACGCTCAACCAGTTGAACCACCCGGGCACCCCTTAGTGCCCCTGCTGCAGATAAGCAGATTGAGGCACAGGGAGGTTAATAACTTGCTAAAGACCGCGGAGCTAGTAAAACATGGAGCCAAGGATTCTGGACCTCAAGCTCAAACATTTAGGATAGACCACGTCAAATAATGTCACAGTGTATAATATAACAGAAAGTTGTTCAGGAGTTCAAATGGAACAGTAGGGACACTTTAAACCACCACACATGCCCTCAAAAGCCCTGGGCCAGGACATCAGTCTTGTACTGGCGGGACAATCAGACGTTCTGCGTGGAGCCCACCACTGAGCACACGAGCTTGGCAATAGTTCATTAGCTGTAAGTGTAGTGGTAAATGTGCCATGAAGAAATTTTCTGTAGCCAATTCCAGTAATAATTGGATTAGATACTTATTTAGTACAGATTTCAATAAAGCTGCAATGTTAACTTCACATTCAAATGAACAAAACGGCTTTGTAGAGATCAAATGACAGAGCATTAAATTGGCTTTGAAAATCGCCCGCTGGCCGAGTTTTTGGTTGAGCATGAGGTCGGATTATCTTGAACCAGCAAACAAAGCTTTGAAATTATTAATGCTGTTTTGTACAAACTACTATGCAAATAGAGGGTCTCTGCCTCGCTGTTATGGAAGTCAAAGGACAGAGAAGTTTAAATCAAGGGATAGACCCGAGGCTATAGGGTCTTATTTTTATTTATTTATTTTTAAAGATTTTATTTATTTATTTGTCAGAGAGAGAGAGGGAGAATGAGCGAGCACAGGCAGACAGAGTGGCAGGCAGAGGCAGAGGCAGAGGGAGAAGCAGGCTCCCCGCCGAGCAAGGAGCCCAATGTGGGACTCGATCCCAGGACGCCGGGATCATGACCCGAGCCGAAGGCAGCCGCTCAACCAACTGAGCCACCCAGGCGTCCCCCTGTTTTCCCAGTTCTTGAAACTGAGATTTTGACCCTTGGCTGAGATGATCTGTGGGCATCCAGAAGATGCCTTCTTCGTCCCTGGTGTTTCTCTATTACCTCCAAAGGCCATGGCTCTCAGTTTAATGTTGCAAAGGTATAAGTAAAGCACTTAGAAATTTGGCAGCAGAGAAACCAACTCCACCTATCAGAGAGTTTGGGAGGGCAAGTATTTGTAGTCGAGGATGATACTCCCCTAAACAAAGTCGGGGTATCGCTGGTCAGGAAGAAGCGGGAATGGGGACTGGGTAGGGAACTCACAGAGTCTGTTTAAGTGACTGAGTCAAGGAAAGAAAAGACAAAACCATTCTTAGAGTTCTCTCTCTACAGTCCCTGCCTCCCACTGTCCTTTCCTTGGTCCCTTAAAAGCAATGGTGTGCTGATAAATGCTTCACACGAGGCTCTTGGCGGGGAAAAGCTCTGATTTATAATGTTTGCCAGTTTCTGTGGTGGAAATATTCCCATCATGAAGGGTTTCAAGCTACTAATGTGCTGTCTCCCCCCAGCCCCCACCCCCGCCACCACCGCCTCTGTGCATGGGGGTGGAAGGGGAGAGACCTCCAATGGCGCACGGTCCCATAGCATTTCCCCTCGACAGATGTAGTAGGAGTCAGTCACCTCAAGATTACGGAACATTGTAAAATGTTTTATTGGTCAGCTTGGATGTGCCAGAACAAAATATTTACAGGCCGGGTGGCTTACACAGCAGACGTTAATTTTCTCACAGCTCTGAAGGCTGAAGTCTTGAGACCAGGGAATGGGCAAGGTTGGGGTCCTTGGAGGTCTCTCTCCTCAGCTTGCAGGCAGCCTTCTGTTTGCTGCCTCTTCACATGGCTGTCCTGGCTTTCTGTGCGTGTGTGTGTCTCTCGAGTCTCTTTGTGTGTCCAGATGTCCTCTTTTTACTAGGACCACCAGGCAGAGTGGGTTAGGACCCACACTAATGGCCTCATGTTAACTTTACAACATCTTCACTTTTTAAAAAAGATTTTATTTATTTACTTATTTGACACAGGGAGAGAGAGAGAGAGAGCTCGCACAATCAGGGGAAGGAGGCAGAGGGAGAGGGGGAAGCAGACTCCCCAGTGAGTAGGGAGCCTGATTTGGGGCTCTATTCCAGGACCCCAAGATCACGACCCTAAAGCAGATGCTTAACTGACTGAGCCATCCAGGTACCCTAATTTTATCATTTTTAAAGGCCTCATCTCTAAATACTGTCACATTTTGAGGTGCTGGGGGTTAAGACTTCAACATATGAGTGTTGGGGGGGACACAATTCAGTCCATAACAAATGTCATAAAAAACTAGGAAGTGATGAATTGTGAGTATTTCCTTTGTTTTTAATATCATTTAGGGAATCATAAGTTCATAGAATTTAGGTTTAAATAATAGCTGTGTTTAGCAGCTGAATTGAAAAAATTCCCGAAGATTTAAAAATCAGCTCTCATGAGCTGGTGTGAACTGCTTTAAAATAAAACAAAAGCTCAAGCAAACCCCCCTACCCAACCAGAAAAAGACAAAGCACAATTTGCCAGGGTGTCAATTTTCTTATTATCAGGATCTTTTCCTGGCAATTACCTCATTATTGTGAAGAAACAGAATGATTTCCAGAATCATTCGAGCTCTAATACTCTTTTCATTTTGTCACAGATCTTAACAGTAACTAGAAATCTCATGATGCTTTACAATTAAAAAAAAAATATTTTACCTTATTCCACGCTGTATTTATAAAGTCTTTGCTGAGTACAGGCTACGGATGGAATGTTTGTGTCCCTCCCAAACTCAAGTGTTGAAACCCTAATCCCCAGTGTGATGGTATCTGGAGGTAATTAGGTTTGATGAGAACAGGAGGGTGGAGCCTGGTGAGTATGATCAGTGTCTTTATAAGAAGAGACTTGGGACAGCTCGCTTCCTGTCTCTCTGTTTTCCTCTCCCTTCTCGCCTCCTGACCCTGCCATGGGAGGATACGGTCGGAAGGTGGCCATCTGCCAAGCAGAAAGAACATCCTCAAGAGAACCCTGATCTTGGACTTCCCAGCCTCCAGAACTGTGAGAAATAGATACCCGTTGTTCAAACCGCTCAGTCCGTGACATTCTGTTACAGCAGCCTGAACAGACTAAGACACTACCTTCCAGGTACGAGGCACTGTGCTGGGACATAGGGCCCAGAGAAGACAAGAGAGACATGATCCCTCCCCCGATGGTGCCTACAGCTAGAGTGGGAGATAGAGTGAGAGCAACTAATCATTTAGTAACTAATTATAGTAGTTGTAACTGCTGGTAGGAACATGTATAGGGCACTATGGGAACATTTGTCATAGGAGGAGCTAACCTTACCTAAGAAATCACAGAGATTTATCTTGGGAAATGACATTTAACCTGTGTTATAGGCTGAATTCTCTACTACCTGCCCCCTCGCCCGCCCCCACCTCCAGGTACTGAAGCCTTAATCCCTAGAGCCTCAGAATGTAACTGGGTTTGGAGATAGGATTTTTTTTTTTTAAGATTTTACTTATTTATTTGAGAAAGAGGGTGAGAGAGAGAGTATGAGAGCAGGGTGATGGGCAGAGGGAGGAGCAGACTCCCCTCCAAGCAGGGAGCCCGATGTGGGGCTCAATCACAGGACCCTGGGATCATGACCTGAGCTTATGACAGATGCTTAACCAACTGGCCACCCAGGAGACCCTGGAGATAGGATCTTTAAAGAGATGAGTACGTTTAAATGTCTTTAACATGAGTGCTAATCCAGTCTGACCAGTGTACTTATCGGAAGAGGGAATTTGACCACACAGAGAGACCCCAGGGATGCAGGGATGTACCCACAGAGGACACAGTGAGAAGGCAGCTATCCAGAAACCAAGGAGAGAGACCTCAGGAGAAACTAGATCTGCCAACACCGTGATTTTGGACTTCAGCCTCCAGAACTGTAAGAACACAAATTTCTGTTGCTTAACCCACCTGGGCTGTGGTATTTTGTTATGGGAGCACCAGCAGACAAATGGAACCTAGGGCCCAGGAATAAGGAGGGGCTGGTGAGACGAGGGGAGGCAGGAGGGTATTCTAACCAGAGGAGGGAACATCTGTCTGGATCCTTAAAGCCACAGATAAAAGGCCCAGAATCTAATCTAGAAGAGGAGTTATGGGTATGTGGCCTGGAGTCAAAGGGCTGGACTCTGGAAAAGTTTAGGGGTTGGTACCTGTACAATGCCACGAATGCTAGGTTCTCCTGCAGAGATGTTGGGGAGAGGGTTAGGGACTGAGCTGCGAAACAGTTAGTGCAGTGCCTGGCACACACTCCTGGAAATGCTCAAAAATGTGAGATGTCACTTATTATCTGAGAATAGCTCACCATTCTCAAAGTGTAATTGGAATGTTCTTTACAGTGGCAAATCTTTACTGGTACCACTCCAACCTGAGTAAAATCATTTTCTCTCCCTTATTGGGAAGGAAGACCATCTGTTTCTAAAATCTGGATTCTCCATTTTATGTTCCTGAGGGTTTGGATTTTGTCCTAATGTCTTTTGCTATGGGCCATCGAAACCTACCATTTAGACAAAAAGGAAGTAAAATTCGGCCTTTGGGGAGTGAGGACTGATCAGGCTGTGGGTAGAATGCATGATGGTTTGGGGGATGGTACCAGGAGAGGGGACTCTAGCTCTGACAGGTGTTTGGGCCTCTGTCCCTGAGCTCTCAGGGCCTGAGAAGTGCCAGGAGGCCAGGAGAAGAGCCACGCCGAGGGCACCATTGAGTGCCATGAGTATTGGGCACTTTGAGAGGACACCGCCCTACAGCACCAAGAGATCTGTAAGCCCCTTCATGACTGGAAATTCAGCAGGATGGCAGTGATGGAGAAAAGCAGTTGCAGCCCTACTTTCATGCACCCCAGATTAGGGGCTTCAGGGATAGGACAGCAAGTTTGGCATTAATGGACACCATGATCTCTAAATTCCCTCACTGGACCCTGGTCCTTAAGGACAAGTATTCTACCTTTCTGCATCCTCCACACTAAGTCAGCATGAACAGCCGAACACCTGTTTGCTGAATAAAATTTATATTTGTAAATTAAGCACTTGAGGCAGAGTGATTGAGCGACTCTCTTAGGGCATATATGTTGTAAAGGCCTATCCGAGAGCCGAAGCGTCCTTCGGTCGAGGCTTTGCTCTTGCCAGCCACCACAAGGGCTTTTCCCACGACACCTGGTGCCCTGGTGAGCCTGCAGTCACGAGTAGGAAGAACCCAAGAAGCAGGCATGCTATGGAGATGGTGGGTCAGTGGAATGATTGATAGAGCTGTTTGTGTGGTGGCCAGAAGAGATAAGCGTTCTCATCCCATTCTGACTCTTGGGAAGGCCCACAGCCATTCATATTCATTTATTCCAAAGACATTTAGGAATGGGGATGTCACACATCAGCCTTTTCTCCTCCACGTTTATGCCCCACAAGCTAGTGAACAGAGCACGGAGTTCTAGTCATTCATTCAGCATATACTTATCGAGCAGCGTCCCAAATATTTACTGTATGGCTGCGTAAGGGCTGGTCTACCTCTGCGTTTCAGTGTCCACATCTATAAGTTGAGGACAATAACACCTATTGCATAAAGGTTGGCTTATTTCAAAAGAGGGCGGACACATAAAATGCGTTCAGGTCACCTAGCCCCCCACCCAGGGCCAGGGACAGCTGGTTATTTCACTGCTCTTTTGCAGTGCTGGGAAGCCTGGCGGGGGCTTCTAAAAATGTGTGGAGTTCGTTCTTGTGCCCTAATTTGGTTCATCAATTATGGTAAAACAGAAGAAGCAGGACTTCCCTGGGCAGAGTCTCTCCTGTGCCCGGCACATTAATGATGCACAGTAAATATACATTCAGTCCATCAATTATTCTGGCCTCTGGAATGAGTGGGACATTTTGATGACACAGGAAGTTGAGATTCTGTCTACAGCTTTCCTTGTTCTGGCCACGGTCTCTTCCTATAAATCGAGAAAAGTTCCCAGCAAAATAAGATTATGCTCTCTCACTATAACTTCTTTATCAGTTTGGATTAGGTTCATCTACATAAGGTAGAAACACTCTTCCCCACACGTACTGCCTTTCCCAATTTAGCCTGCGATAAGATAAAAATCCCATTTCTTTTTCATGTAAAAGACTAGAGTTAGGCATTCCTGGACTTGTGTGACAGCTCCACAAAGCTATCAAAGACCCCTGTCCCTTCCAACTCCACCTCTAGGGTGGTCTCCTGGTCCAAGGTGACTGCTAAGGCTCCCGCCAGCCATCTCATCTCTGTTCCACGAAGCGAGATGCAAGAATGGGGAGAAGAAAAGAGCATTCTCTCCCTTTAAAAAAGACTTCCCTAAGTCCCACACAGTACTTCTATCTCTTCAGTGAGAGATTAGGCGCCTGGCCAGACCTCTGCAAGCAAGGCTGGAAAATGAAGTCTTTCAGCTGGCCAGTAATGTGCTCAAAAATTGGAATTCTAACGCCAAGAAAGAAAAGGAGGCTGGGGTCTGAGGTAGGCAAACTGCAATCTCTCTCACCTCCTCCGTTCTGGAGAAGACACATAGCCGTTTTCCCTTCTAGGTTTTTGCCACCCCACGCACGTTAATGTCTTGACATCTTACGTTGAGGGAAACAGATGAGGTGCTGCTGAGGTTTTTCATCCTAGCCCTGAGGGAAAGAAGAAATGATACCATTTGTCTACGTGCACACTCACGCTCTGTGTCTCACATATGGTGTCATCCTCTCGCTGTCTCTCCCCAACTATGCGCACAGAGCTCAGGTTACAATTGCCCTCTGCCCTCCACACTGCCAATGATGATTGCCCTGAACATGGTCACTGGGCTTTGTGCACTTGGCCCCGTGACATCCAGCACCAGCTTCAGACCAGAGCCCTTCCTCTTGTTCAGGAAGAACAGCTCTAAGAGCAGGTAGCCAGCCACTCCACACGCTGGCGTCTCCTGGGTGAGGAGCTGGGTTCCGTTGGGATTTGGACCTGTAGTCTTTCCTTTAATGATTCTATTGAGAGCTCTCCCCAGATACTTCTGTCCTTTCATTTTGAACATAGAGAACTAGTATCCACCTCTTACCTTTCATTTAAAAAAAAAAAAAAAGAAGAAGACTAATAAAATAAACAGCTGGCTGTGGCAAATTCCAGGTAAAACCATTTTGGAAGACACCCATTGTCTATGAATCTAATTACTGGTTATGGCAGAAGTGAAGTCAGAATTTAACATGGTGGCTCGGGGGAGGGTGGGAGGTGTTGGAATAGGAAGGCCTGGCTAAGCCCTGGTGTGGCCACTGGATTCTGGGTGAACCTGGCTGCTAGTAGTTTCATCCTTAAAATGTCAATAAGAATGTCTGCTTCTTGGCCCCATTTTAGCGTTCTGTTAGATAACACACCCCCTAACACTGGGCAGGACAAAGGGCAAGGACTCACTCATTTGTTTCCTTTACCCTGAGGGGAGTAATGGAGACTAAAGGATCAAGAGCAGAAGGGAGAGGAGATGAAGAGTTGAAGTGCAAGTTGATTTAAATAGCTTTTTAACAACTGGGGGTTGAAGTCCTTGGAGGCTCTGGAAGCAAGCCCGCCCTCTATTCCACTTCATTTCATTCTACTCTAAGACTAACTCTGTTGGACACACATAGCTTATTCATAAGACATATTGAGGAGTTATTTTTCAAGTTATTTTTCAAATATTTTCAAAATTGAAAATATTTTTCAATTTTCAAAATATTTTTAAATATTTTTTTTCGAGGTTAGAAATAATACTGGGTCTTTTTAAAAACCTGGAAACTAAATAATAGTATTTTACTTTCCAAAATGGAAACAAAGGTAAGGAACTTGACTATATCACGCTGCCGAACAGTATTTCCCTCCTTTTTCCTCCCACCCTCCCCTCGTACTCCCCCCCACCCCAGGACAGTGGGGGACCACAGTTTGAAAGGATTTAGATCAAGGAGGTGCTAGCACAGGGCCTGCAGTGGGCTCTGTGAATCTCCTCCCTACTCCCCACTGGGGGTTCTCTGGATGCCCCAGGGCTCCTGCCCCACGGAACACCCCGCGGGGGCCTGCCAGCTGTGTCACACACAAGTGGATGTGCAGAAAAGGGGCAGCAGGAGGAAGAATTGAAATGACTCAGAGGAGAGGCGTCATCGCTACTGGGCCTGCAGGCCGGGCTGGGGAGAACTAGGGAGCAGCGCAGTTCCTACAAATGCTCTGTTTTCTTGAGATTTTGTCCGGAAGAGGCAGACATTAACCCTCAACTGAATTGTAGGTTTTAAACAAGGGACTGTGTGGGACGCCCGGGTGGCTCAGTCAGTTAAGCGGCTGCCTTCCGCTCAGGTCTTTGTCCCAATGTCCTGGGATCAAGTCCTGCATCTGGCTCCCTGCTCAGCAGAGAGCCTGCTTCTCCCTCTCCCTCTGCCTGCTGCTCTGCATGCTTGTGCTATCTCTGTCAAATAAATAAAATCTTAAAAAAAAAAAAAGCTGCATAAACTAAACTCGGGTAGATGGTAGAGAGGGAACTTAAACTCAGGACTCTGTTGTCTCTATGCTTTTCCTAAGACTGTTGCCACTTGCCTGGTTTTGCAGGGCTGCTGTCTGCCTCCTTCAGAGGATTTGTTCCTCTGTCTTCCAGGCAGCTGGTACCCTTAGCCTCGGAAATAACTGCCTCTCAGAGGTGCCAGAAGGAGATAATTTGCGGAGCTCCCTGAGGGATAAATCACCCTGTAAGCCTAAAATCATCTCCTTGGGGGAGGGGGTGGAGTGAGCAAAACATTTACTCCGGTGTGAATGGCAAGCAAGCTGAGCGAGAATTAGCCCGATTTTGAGTTCTAAATGCCACGTAATCCTCCCTTTTAACCTCTCCCTGGCAGAATGGGTTTCTCAGACCCAAAGGCTGCCTGCAGAACCAGTTAAAGGAGAAACAAGTTTCAAAATCCCTTTTGAAAGCAAAGGTTAGGTAATGGTGTTTACAAACTCAGCTGGGGCTTTTTCGTGCTGTATTTTTTATTATTATTATTATTATTATTATTATTATTTATTGCAAAGGTGCTTCTAGGCTTGCCTGGTGTCTTTCCAGCCGGGCGGGTTGACTAGGAGGAGGAGGGGAGGCCAGAGGAAGGGCGGCTGGAAGGCAGTCTGGATTGCTGCATTTCCCCCCGGGGTGGGGGTGGGGGTTGGGGTGGAGCTGGGCTGGGGTCCGGGCCCGGCTCGGGGTGGCCACGCCTGTCTTCCTCTTCCAATGCCGCACACACACTGCCACCTGCGGAGCTCGGGAGGCAAGTGAGTCTCCCCTCAGGAGGATCCCCGCAGATCCCCGCAGATTCCCGCAGCAGATTCCCGCAGAGGCCTCCCTGCATTACCATATCAAAATCGGAGTCGTTCCTTGGGCAACTGAAGATCTAGAAAGCTCCCCTGGTTTTACCAGCCCCGTCTCGCTAACCCTGGGTTCCTCCCGGACAGAGGCCCTGCCCTTTCGGTGGCTGGTAAGACTCCACCACCTCTAGGGCCTGCCCCGCTCACCCTACCGCAACCAAGCGACGTCCTCTTTGCTCCCCCACTGATTGTTCGTATTTATTGAACACCCCTCAGGTAACAGATTCCGTGCTCCTTGCTTTACGGGCATCGTTTTATTTAACTTTCTCCACACCCTGGTACTAGATTGCTTATGCTGTAGATTACAAAACGGGCTTAGGAACATTATGGAAATTTATCTAAGGTCACTTAGCCAGTAAGCGGTGGTGCCAGGTTTTACATTTGAGTAGATTTTAAATCCAGGGCCTACCTCCTGACTCCCTTAAGTTAGATCCCCTGGGAGACCCTGAACAGACCTCATTCAGTCTTCAAGGACTGAGCATCAACATAGGCCATGTGTACTGCTTAGGGCTTGGACACATTTTATCCTGTTTAATTCTTACTGTCCCGTAAAGCACATATAGATGGTAAGACTATTTTACAAATAAAGAAGCAGGGCTCAAAGAAATTAATCATCTTTTTCTCGTAACCAGAGAAGGAGACAAACCATGAGAGAATCTTAGTCATAGGAAACAAACAGGGTTGCTGCAAGTGGGGGGTGTGGAAGGATGGGGTAGCTGAGTGATGGACATTAAGGAAGGCATGGGATGTAATGAGCACTGGGTGTAATAGAAGACAGGTGAGGGGACGCCTGGGTGGCTCAGTTGTTAAGTGATTGCCTTCGGCTCAGGTCTTGATCCCAAGGTCCTGGGATCCAACCCTTCATCAGGCTCCCTGCCCCGAGGGAGGCCTGCTTCTCCCTTTCCTACTCTCCCCTGCTTGTGTTCCTTCTCACTGTCTCTTTCTCTCTCTCTGTCAAATAAAAAAATAAATCTTAAAAAAAAATTAAAAAATGAATAAGGGGCACCTGGGTGGCTTAGTTGATTAAGAGACTGCTTTCAGCTCAGGTAATGATCCTGGAGTCCCAGGATGGAGTTCCACATGGGGGTGGGGGGGGGGGGGGGGGGGGGGTCCCTGCTCAGCAGGGAGTCTGCTTCTCCCTCTGACCCTTCCCCCTCTCATGCTCTCTCTCTCTCTCTCTCTCCCTCTCTCTCTCAAGTAAGTAATAAAAATTAAAAAAAAAATCTTTTAAAAAAAGACTTGTGAATCACAGGCCTATACCTCTGATACAATAATATATTATATGTTAATTAATTGAATTTAAATTAAAAATGTTAAAAAGACAGTAAGAAATTAATAGTCTTTTTCTGTTGGCCATTGTGTCTGGGTATAAGGCCTGGAATAGGGCAGCAAGCTGGAAGGAACTTGGGTTATTCTCAACCAGCCACCTGGAGTCACCCTTTCCAGCTACTTCTGGATTCTTTGTCGTGAAAAATGACAGTTATGGGGCGCCTGGGTGGCTCAGTTGGTTAAGAGACTGCGTTCGGCTCCGGTCATGATCCTGGAGCCCCAGGATCCAGTCCTGCGTCGGACTCCCAGCTCCATGGGGAGTCTGCTTCTCTCTCTGACCTTCTCCCCTCTCATGCTCTCTCTCTCTCAAATAAATAAACAAATAAAAATCTTTAAAAAAAAAAAGACAGTTGTGTTCTAAGGATTTGACTTAGGGTTTCTGTCATTTGTGGATGAAAGCAAAGCAGCTGAGGGAATGAGGATTCAAACACAGGTGGATCTGTCAGATCCAAGAGCTACTGGACATGTTTTCCTGGCTACCTTCCTGCCTTGTGTTATAAAATTATTAAAAGGTTGCAGGTTCTTCAGAGATAAGGAGACTTTTCCATATGCAATCATGCTGTAGGAAGAATCAGGAGGCCTAGAGTTTCATCCTGACTCTTCCTTTGGTTGCTTGCTGATTCACCAGGGAAATAAGACACCTCCCAATTAACTACTAAGAAAGGTGGAACACTGAATGGAATGGTCAAGCCAAAGAATGCTTTCTTAGAAAGTCTTAGAGGGGCTCTTGGGTGGCTCAGTTGGTTAAATGTGTGCCTTTGGCTCAGGTCATGATCCCAGGGTCCTGCTCAGCAGGGAGCCTGCTTCTCCCTCTCCCTCTGCCCCTCTCCTCTTCCCTTCCCCCGCTCATGCTCTATCTCGCCTGCACTCTCTCTCTCTCAAATAAATAAAATCTTAAAAAAAAAAAAAAGCCTCAGAGCAGAAATTAAATAAGTCTGGCTATTGGGCATTCTGCAAAGGTAAAAGATACAGACTAACAAAGAAATGGCCTATCCTTATTAACAGAAACTTATTTTCCAAACTCTACACAAGCCTTCACTCCACCTTGTACCCAGCCCTATCTGGAGCCCAGTGAAATGAATAGTGTCATTTAGTAACGTAGAAGGGCAGTTGGACCACAACCCACCATGCTTGGGGAATGGCACGCTCAGGTTTATAAAATAAATATCCTCTCAAATAATACCCCATTACTATATAAGCATTACCAGTTCTCAAGAAAATAAGATCGAGGCAAGTTCAGCTCATGGCATAACCATATTGAACAGAGGAGTCGTCCTTTGATGGCTGAGCAGAATTTGTCCTCTATAAACCATGCAGAACCCCAGGGCGACTAGGATCCTCTCTGTAAGGTACTATTGGAAAATAGTGGTTTCAGGTTGATGCAGTGCTAAATATGCCAGCTTCGACCTAGTAATAATTGCTGGGAACACATTTTAATAGCTGGCTAGTAAGCCGGTATACGTTACCAGTGCACGTCTCTAAGTAAGTGGTTTGGACAGAGTTGCTTCTAGGGACATGGGCCCTGGACCTCATCTGCTACATAGAAAGGTGGTTGAGAGCCATATTTCATGATAAGCTCGCATCTCTTAAATAACTCCTATCACTATTTTGTGCCTGCCTTCATTTATCTATTTACAGAATGGGCATGAAGCTATGTTTCCCTGCTTTGCTGAAAGGGGTAGAGTCTGTAAGGTAGCTTGAGATATGGGCATCATATAAATATAAGGGTTTTCCTGTGCTGTTTGTTTCTTTGGATGGCCAGGCCATTCTGAAATAAATTATTTCAGTCCTTAACCATTGACTGGCAAATTGTCAGTAATGATGGTCTAATCAGGGAGTTTTAGATTTACCAGATAAATAGAGATTCAGTATCTCATAGAACTGTGATCTCCTGGTGGTCTCTAGAGTCACTTTGTGGTGGGGTTATTTAAAATACATTCCTTAAAATACATATTTAAATTGTGGGGTGCCTGGGTGGCTGGGTCAGTTAGGCGGTTGCCTGTAGCTCAGGTCATGATCTCAGGGTCCTAAAATCAAGCCCTGCATTGGGCTCCCTGCTCAGCGAGGACTCTGCTTCTCTCTCTGCCTCTCCATCCCCTCCCTTTGTGCTCTTTCTCTTCTCTAACTCTCTCTCTCTCTCAAATAAATAAATAAATAGCATCTTTTAAAAAATACATATTTAAATTGTATTTAAAAGACATTATTCCAAATATATTTGTCTGGGCCCTATGCCAAAGCCCTGAATCAGTATGTGGGGGGGTTAGGGTCTAGGAGTCTGCCTTTCACAAGCTCCTCTGATATGTCTTGTGTATACTGAAGTCTGAGAGTCACTGGTGTAGTCCTTGGAAAACACAATAACATGAAAGCTAAAGGTAATCCGTGTATTACTGGACATGACCATAGGATGTTGTAGTGGAAGGCTCCTTTCCTTCCTTCCATCCGTAGTTCTTCAGTCTGAGCGAAGAGAGCCGCGGAGGGAGCTTGGAGTCCTGTGCCATCTAAGACCTCAGCTGTGGGCAGGTGGGTGCACGACTGATCACCATAGCCCGCCCCGCCCTCATCCTGCAAAACTTGGCTTGGCCCTCGTGCGTGTCCTCCGGGCAGCCATGCCTCACCTTTGTTGCTCTTATCTGTGGTGCCATTTTTTGTTTGTTATTTAAAAAATTATTTTTAATTATGCAGAATACACAGTAAGTTTATCATCTTTGCCATTTTGAAGTGTACGGCTCAGTGACATTAAGTACGTTTGCGTTGTTGTGCATCTGTCACCACCAACATCTCCAGAACTTTTTCACTGTCCCAAACTGAAACTCTGTCCCCCTTAGACACTGACTGTCCATCCCCTCCTTACCCCCAGGCCCCTGGTCACCTCCACTCTACTTTCTGTCTCTATGAATTGACTCTCCTGAGTACCTCATAGAAGAGGAATCATGGAGTATTTGACCTTTTGTGACTGGCTTATTGCACTCAGCATCGTGTCTTCAACAATCATTCATGTTGAGCAAGTGTCAGAATTTTCTTCCTTTTTAAGGCTGAATAATATTCCATTGTATGGTTAGACCGCCTTTTGTTTATCCTTCTGTCCTTTGATCGACACCTGGGTTAGTTCCCGCTTTTATTTATTTATTTGAGAGGGAGAGAGAGCAAGTGAGAGCATGAGGGCAGGGAGAGGGAGAAGCAGCCTCCCCCGCTGAGCAGGGAGCCCTATGTGGGGTTCAATTCTAGGACTGGAACCGTGACCTGAGCCAAAGGCAGATGCCCAACCAACTGAGCCAACCAGGTGCCCCAATCTTCTGACTACATACCCAGAAGGGACAATAGCTACATGGAATGGCAATTCTATTATTAACTTTTTTTAGGAACTGCGACATAGTGTTTTCAGTAGTAGCTCTCTGGTATGATTTTATGTTGATTTGTGTGATTATTTGATTGTCTGTCCGCCCACCATGAGAGCAGGGATCCTGTTTCTTTTTGCTGCCTTGACTCCTGTTTCTCAGTATCATGAACAGCAATGTCTGGGATGGAGTAGTCACTGAAATATCTGATGAATTAATGAACGAGAAAGCCCGATGGGAGCATGGCATTGTAGAGAGACTCAGTCTCTGTACTTAATGAGTTTATAAATTAGTTGGTGAGACATGACCCACACAAGGCAGTGAGCAAATAAAGGAAGGATATAATAATGCACTTCCCACCAACAGTGCACAAGAGGAGGAAACAACCTTCACTTGTGATCCTCTCTTGGGGGCCTACCTTGGAGGACTTGGTGCAGGGTTAGCTAAGGAGTCTGGAGACATCACCCCGGGACAGCAGAGTGCTATGGATTAGAAGTGGGCTCAAGAGGTCCAAAGCAAGATGTTCTGTAGGTCCTTGCAATGGGGGATCCAGGAAGCAGGGGGGCAGTGCGTGGGGATCTACCACTTCTCTCTCAGGGAGGCACAGGGAGAGTCTACACCTTGGCTGAGGGCCTGGCAGAAGCAGAGCATGGTCCCGTCTAATAGGGCTGGGAGCTTAGGCAGGAACTGGAGATCAGGTGGGGAGCACAGCCTCCTAAGAACTCAGATGAAAACCAGGCTGAAAGGTGTGAGCTGGGCCTTCTTTCACCACAAACACCATAAATCCCTCAATTGGAAGGATTCTTCATGTTAAGAGGCCACAGGTCTGAAGTCTTTTTTTTTTTTTCTCCCCCCCCCCCCGCCCTTTATGGCCCAGTGGGGGTAGTTTCCGGAGCAGAGCAAGGCTGAGTTTGCAAGGAGGGAGCTTGGCCAGCCAACTGTGGGGACATGGGGGAAGGGCTGGAGGAGAGGAATCGGTGATAAGAAAGGTATGGGGAGGGGGTGGTAAAAAGGTGCGTGGAGAGCAATACGGAAAAGGAGCCTGCCTGGACAAGATGGCAGGGGCAGGCTGTAATGGGAGCCATGGCTAGAGCCCGGCTGGTGTTGAGACAGGGTGGGGAGGCCTGTGAGTCAAGTGGAGACATGCCCCTATTTCATTTTCCTTCTCCTTTGGTGAGGAGGAAAAAAAAAAAATCATTGCTTTAATATTTGAACTTCGAATTCCTAGGGGAGAGAACAGTCTATCTAACCTTGATGAACCAGCCTAGTTGTGAAAAAGTAGAACCCAGAGCAGAGCCTCTGTGGCCATGGCCAGGTATGAATCAGAGTCAGTTAATTGGTTCTTCCAAAGAAATGAACAGAAATGCTTGGTTTGAGGAGTTAGAAGGTTCTGGAAGAACTCTGAGGGGAAGGGATTTTGTAGTTTCTATGAAGCAGAGAGGCCCATGGGGCTCAGGGCTATGGGAGGCAAAAGGATTAACAGATGGAGAGACTGAACTGGACCTGGGACCTGGTGGCAGTATGGGCCTGTCATGGCCTATCAGGGTTGTCCCCAGTTGGGCTGAGTGGCCGGGCTTTCCTATGCCCTCCTCTGTCAGTCACTGGATATAGGCTATTTCAGAGGGTATGGCCTTGGGCAAGGTGAGACTGAGACACAGCCTTGAGGAAATGAGAGCTGGAGGTCGTCACACAGTAGTCTCAGCAACAGAGACAACAGGTCCTTCTTTGAAGAGGATCTGGGCTGAACCTCTCTGTGTCCAACACAGGGCCCTGGGGTTTGGGGACTAGAGGCAGATGTTGGGATAGCCATCAGGTTTTCCATCATATGCGGGATGCCTGTCGAAGCAGAGTTTTAATTCTGTTTCGAAGGGCAAGGAAACTCTAGCAATGTACAAGACTTGAAATATGGAGGGGACAGCATCTGTCCGGGTCCTTGTGGGTCAGACTTGGAGAAGGCCCCTGGTGAAACTTGGCATCTGGTATTGAAGCCTCTCCCACACTGAATAGTCCACTTGGCGGGTCAGTAGGATATTAGAGAAATGATTGCAAGTGAATTCTGAGGGTAGGGACATATAAGACATTGTGACTTCCATGTGGTTCTTTCTGGGATAATTCCCTCTAGGGAAACCAGTTGTCATGTTGTGAGGACACAAGCAGTCCTCTGGAGAGGTCCATGGAGCAAAGGAACTGACATCTGCCAACAGCCAGCACCAACTTGCCAACCGTGATGTCAGATCCTCCAGTTCTGGTCTAGCCTTCCATGACCTCAGGCCTGCCTTTCACCTTGACTGTAACCTTGTGAAAGATCCGGGATCTACAAGCTGGAAATA
This sequence comes from Mellivora capensis, assembly GCA_004024625.1. Lineage (NCBI taxonomy): Eukaryota > Metazoa > Chordata > Mammalia > Carnivora > Mustelidae > Mellivora > Mellivora capensis. The sequence goes on along the minus strand of PISX010000029.1, from coordinate 342,001 downwards.
GTCATTCAAGGTGCTCCTGAGTTTTTGTCCCACAGAAGAGGAGAGACAATACATGGTACAACACTGTTTATTGTTAATTTAAGTCACCAAATGTTGGGCTAATTTGTTATTGGTGACGAGATACCTAATATGTTGTGCTCTTAGTCAAAACTCTTTTATTTTGGCTGATTGTTTCCATTCTCTGCTCCCACCCCCACATACACATTCAGAGTAGTGTGTCCCTTTTCTCCCAGACACTTCGAAGCACTACTTCAAGGATACTTTCTTTTTTTTTTTTTTTTTAAGATTTTATTTACTTATTTGACAGACAGAGACCACAAGTAGGGAAGAGAGGCAGGCAGGGAGAGAGAGGAGGAAGCAGGCTCTCCGCGGAGCAGAGAGCCCGATGCGGGGCTCGATCCCAGGACCCTGGGATCATGACCCGAGCCGAAAGCAGAGGCTTTAACCCACTGAGCCACCCAGGCGCCCCTTCAAGGATACTTTCAAAGGTTGTTGTGCACTAATGCAACCTAAAAACTGAATTCCAAATCCTTGAGTTGTATGTATTTCTAACCAAACACAGGAAGGAAACAAAAACATCTGCTTGTAAGCATAAGATTTTTGTTCAATTCCTATCTAATTTTTAAAAAATATTTTTTATTTATTCATTTGAGAGAGAGATACGAGAGAGAGAGAATGAGTAGGGGGGGAGAGGCAGAGGGAGAAGTAGACTCCCCACTGAGCCAGGATCCCGACGTGGGACTCGATCTCAGGACCCCAGGATCATGACCTGAGCGGAAGCCAGGAGTTTAACCATCTAAGCCACCCAGGCACCCCTCCTGTCCAATTTTTTTTTAACTTTTGACAATATTTTATTAATAATTTACAAAGAAAACCCCCCAGATTTACAAAAGAAACACCAATACAATACTTCAGTATATTGAAAATAGAATGAAAAAAAAATACTATTAGATGTAATGTGAAATATACACTTTGTGCACCATGCTTTGAACTTCTAAGTGATTATCGCGCTCAATTGTTCATCACTGATTGGTGTTTAGACTAATTGGAGCATAAATCGATTTGATTGGTGAAATTGGCCAAGCTGGTCACACACAATGGTGTTGACACTCGCAGTTGGTTACTAAGCTATGGTGGGAGTAAAAGATAGGCTGCTGCTCTTGCTGCAACAGTAGAAAAATGAATTATCCATGGCTAGGAATTGCTAATAAAGTAATAAGGTTACACACATTCTCAAAATGTCTATAAATAGGAAGGAAGATAAAAAGGATGGAGAATAGGAATCAAGTTATGTCAAAGGACCTCAGTAGATTATTTTGGAAAAACAAAACTTGCCACGTGTATGGGTTTACCCAGGACTGTGTTTACTCCCTAGCAGCTTCAAATGTTAAGTAAGTTTGGACAGTGGGAACAAATCCAAAGTCAGAACATGCTGTTGGAGAAAGGGTGAGTTAGGACACAGCAGTACTACTGGAGGGCTGAGAAGTGTTAAGAATCCAATGAGTTCTGAGTTGGCGTTAATGTGATCCATTGTCCTTTCAGGGACCAGCATCCAGGTCAACCAAGAGGACCTCCAGGCTGTGATTCAAAGGCAGGAAATCCCACCTCCAGGGTGGAACTGCCAGCATATTTTGCTGGGACTTTGCCAGCTGTCTGTCCACTATTTGGTCCCTAGATGCTATGTCTTATCCCGGGGCATGCTGCATAGCCGTATCCCTCCAAGGCCCTGCTGTTCTCTGGTCCCTGAACTCTCTTCCAAGCAGGGGAGGCCCCTCCAGCTGGGACTGCCTTCCTTCTGGCTGCAGGCAGTCTAGTCCCTGGGCTCTCCTAGAGTCCGTGACTCCTTTCAAATTCCCAGAGGTAGTCTGGATCTTTCAGACATCCAGCCCCTTTTGTCACTGCCTTAGACCAAGTTCCCATGACCCGGGAAAGGGGCTGCTTGGGGAAATATTGAGCTATGCTACACCAGTTCTCCTCCTCTGCTGGCCCAAATCCCATCATGAGGACACAGCTTCTTTCTCTTTCAAGGCCTGCTCCATTTACCTTCCTTTCAGGGGACTCATGGCCTATAATCTTTCTCCCCTCTTTTGTACAGGGAATCTTAATACTTACGCCTGGGTTGTGACCTTTGACCTGTAAGTCCCTTTGCAGTTTCTCCCCAGGATCACTCGTGAGGAGGGGTATCCCAGAGTTCGGAAGTAGGAGTGAAGGTTACATTTAGCTTGTTGCCAGGCTACACTTATTTTAAGGGATAAATTCCTCTTCTATTTTTTTCTTCCTCAAGCTCCTTTCCAAAGCATTGTTTATAGCTATTGTCTTAGAAAAAAAAAAAAAAAAAAGGAAATTACTGCCTTTAAGTTTGACCCTTGCAAAAGGTCTAAATCTGTCCTGGGAACTAGGGGTTACAAGCTAGAACAAGCCTGGGCAAATAATTTATAGTCTCACGTGGTCCAAAGACAAGCAAGAAAATGTGCAGTCCTAATGCAGATCTGAATGAGGCATTCTTTCCTCAGAAAGCATCTAGGGGTGCCAGGATCAAGTTCAAGGTCCCCAGCACAGTGCCCAGGACTTTTCAAGACCTGAATTCATCCCCCTTTCCAAACAAATCTCTCTATCCACGAGTAAGTTGTCCCCAGACTCGCTTATGACTTTGCATTATGCCCTTTGCCTTGTGTGATGGGTAATTTTATGTACTGACTTAACTGAACTAAGGGATGCCAAGGTAGTGGGTAAAACATTATTTCTGGGCATGTCTGTGGAGGGTGCTTCAGGAAGAGAATAGCGTTTGAATTGGTATGTGGAGTCAAGCAGATAGCCTTCTCCAGTGGGGGTGGGCCTCATCCGATCCATTGAAGGGCAGGATAGAACAAAAAGGAGAGGGAGGCAAATTCACTCTTTCTGCTTGATTTGGGACCCCCAACTTCTTCTGCCTTGGTTCTCAGACTTTGGACTCAGACTGAATGATACCACTGGCTTTCATAGTTCTCCAGCTTGCATACAGCAGATCGTGGGACTTGGTCTCCGTAAGTGCATGAACCAATTCCTATAGTAAATCTCCTCCTTCCATGTATCTCTGTGTATCTTACTGGCTTGGTTTCTCTGGAGAACTCTGACTAATCCACCTTGAATGCCTTTCTCTGAGCTCCTCTGAGCTCTTGTTAATCTTTCATGAGGCAGGTTAAATGTCACTGTCCTGGTGACACTTCACTAGATCCTTCTACAGAGTTAGTAACTCCCATTCTGCTTCCACTTTGCCCATACCTCATGTAGTTGCACTGTAATAATTTATTTAGATGTCTTGCTGCCCCAATAGCTAATGAGCTCCTATAGGATGAGCTTTATTCATATCTGTATTCCTTGCACAGAGTAGACACTCAATAAATGTTTTTTAATAAAATGAATGAATGAATGAAATCTTCATTGGCACGATAATTTTGGGTGTTCAGGTATAGTGTGGGTTAATTAGGAACATGGAGGAGGGAATAGGAGAGGCAGAAGACCATGTTCTTGAATAGGAAGATGGGGGGACCCCAGAGGCAAACATAATTTTCTTAGTAATTTTGCCTTAGATTTTCTCTGCCTAAAGGGGTATCTTTTATGGGAAAGAATTCCATTTGGCTCAACGTTTGACCACTGACCCTTTATGGACATTTCTCAGGAACCTTATGGTCCACATGACCCAAATCTCAAATTTGGTGGTGATCGTATTTGGACTTCCAAATTTACTGTGTAATTTATATAGTATATAGTAATAATGCCTTACAATTATATGGTATCTTTCATCTTCAAACCTCAAAGCATTTTCTAAATATTAATTGACAGGAACAGCTCCAAGTGTTTGTTGCTACTGGACTCATTTCTCTGCTGGGTAAGTGTATGATGGGGAGTTAGCTAACTTGCCAAGAGGATGTTATTATTTTTCAAAACACTTTTCATTAAGGAATATTTTAAGCACACAGAAGTGGAGAGGAGAGTATAATGAATATCTGTGTACCTACCACTCAACTATGAAGTTGTGGCCAATCTTGTTTTACCTATTTTTATCCTCTTGTGTTACTTTTTTTTTTTTTTTAGATTTTATTTATTTATTTGACAAATACAGATCACAAGTAGGCAGAGAGGCAGGCAGAGAGAGAGGGGGAAGCAGGCTCCCTGCCGAGCAGAGAGCCCAATGCGGGGCTCGATCCCAGGACCCTGGGATCATGACCCAAGCCGAAGGCAGAGGCCTTAACCCACTGAGCCACCCAGGCACCCCACCTCTTGTGTTACTTTGATGCAAATCTCAGGTATCATACATTTTCATCCATAAATTTTTCAATATCTTCAAAAGATAAGATCTCTTTAAAAAAAAGAAAACATGACTGTGGGATGACTGGATGACTCAGTTGGTTGAGTGTCCGACTCTTGCCTTTGGCGCAGGTTGTGATCTCAGGGTCTTGAGATCAAGCCCTGCATCAGGCTTCCACTCAGTGCAGTCTGCTTGAGATTCTATGTTTCCCTTCCCTCCCCCCTCCCCCCACTCTCTTTTTCTTAAAAAAAAAAAAAAAAAGACCATTATAACAGCATCTTACCATCGATAACAGACAATAACTTTTTAATATCAAGTATTCAATTTTTAATTTCCAATTGTTATACAAATTTTAAAATTTTGTGGTTTTGAATCAAGATCTAAATATGGCTCACATATTGTGTTCATTGATATCTTTTATGCTTCCTTTTGGGTTTTTTTTTGAAGATTTTATTTATTTATTTATTTATTTGAGAGAAAACAAGCAGAGGGGAGAGGCAGAGCAAGGAGAAGCAGGCTCCCCATTGAGCAGGGAGCCTGATGCAGGGCTTGATCCCAGGACCCTGAGGTCATGACCTGTTCCCGAGGCAGACACTTAATCAACTAAACCACCCTGGTGCCGCTCTTTTATGTTTCTGTTAAACCTGTAGGTTCTTCTCTCTCTTTTGTAATTTATTTGGTGAAGAAATCAGGTTTTGTCCTGCAAAGTTCTCACTATCTGGATTTTTCTGATCACATGTTCATATTACCAGTTAACATGTCCTTTCCTCCTATTTCTTGCAAACTGGGAGTTGGACCTAGAAACTTGATCAAGAATTGGGCTTAATTTTTTTGGCAAAGCAACTTTATAAGTGGTGGTATTTTCTTCCATCAGGAGGCAGATAATGTCTGGTTGTCTGTTTCTTTTTGTGTTGTTTGTAGTTGTTGATAATCTGTGTCTACATTCATTAATTTATTAGGGACTCCTTCATTATTTATTAATGGAAATATATGTATAAAGAGAAACTTCATCTGCTATTTGATTATTCAAAGTACATTTTGGGCAATCCTAAAATTTGTATGGAACCACAAAAGACCATGAGTGGCCAAAGCAATCCTGAAAAAGAAAAACAAAATTGGAGGCATCATGATTCTGGATTTCAAGCTTTATTACAAAGCTGTAGACATCAAGATAGTATGGTACTGGCACAAAAACAGACAAATCAATGGAACAGAATAGAGAACCCCAAAAAGGGCCCACAACTATATGGTCAACTAATCTTCAACAAAACAGGAAAGAATATCCAATGGAAAAAAGACAGTGTCTTCAACAAGTCATGCTGGGAAAACTGGACAGCAACATGAAAAATAATGGAACTGGATTACCGTACACCATACACCATACACAAAAATAAATTCAAAATGGAAGAAAGACCTAAATGGGAGACAGGAAAACATTAAAATCCTAGAGAAGAAAATAGGCAGTAACTTTTGCGACCTTGGCCACAGCAAGTTCTTACTAGACATATTGCCAGAGGCAAGGGAAACAAAAGCAAAAATGAACTGTTGGGACTTCATCAAGATAAAAGCTTTTGCACAACACAGGAAACAACCAGCATAACTAAAAGGTGGCCTATGGAATGGGAGTAAATATTTGCAAATGACATATCAGATAAAGGATTAGTATCTAAAATCTAGAAAGAACTTACCAAATGCAACACCCCAAAGCCAGAAAATCCAATTGAGAAATGGGCAAAAGACATGAACAGACATCTTTCCAAAGAAGACATACAGATGGTTAACAGACACATGGAAAGATGCTCAACATCAATCATCATCATGAAAATACAATGAGACAATACAAAAACAATACAAAACCACAATGAGGGACACCTGGGTGGCTCAGTTGGTTAAGCGGCTGCCTTCGGCTCAGGTCATGATCCCAGCGTCCTGGGATCGAGTCCCACATCGGGTTCCTTGCTCGGCAGGGAGCCTGCTTCTCCCTCAGCCTCTGCCTGCCACTCTGTCTGCTGTGCTCACTCTCTCTCTCTCTCTCTGACAAATAAATAAAATCTTAAAAAAAAAAAAAAAACCCACAATGAGACACCACCTCACAGTGGTCAGAATGGCTAAAATTAACAAAATAAGAAACAACATATGTTGTCAAGGATGTGGAGAAAGAGGAACCCTCTTCGACTGTTGGTGGGAATGCAAACTGGTACAGCCATTCTGGAGAATAGTTTGGAGGTTTCTCAAAAAGTTAAAAATAGAACTACCCTACGAGCCAGCAAACACACTACTAAGTATTTACCCTACCCAAAGGATACAAAAATACAAATATGAAGGGATACATGCAGCCTGACATTTATAGCAGCATTATCAACAACAGCCAAACTATGGAGAGAGCCCAGTGTCCATCGAGTGATGAATGGACGAAGAAGTTGTGATCTACACAATACCCACGCGTGCGCGAGCACACACACACACACACACACATATATGAAGACATGATATATATCTATGTCTATATCTATCTATATCTATGTCTATATAATGGAATATTACTCAGCCATCAAAGAAATGAAATCTTGCCATTTGCAACAAATGTGGATGGACCTAAGTGTATTATGCTAAGTGAAATAAGTCAGTCAGAGAGGACAAATACCATGTGATTTCACCCATATGTGGAATTTAAGAAAGAAAACATGAACATATGGGAAGGGGGAGAAGAAAAAAAGGAGACAGGGAAACAAACTGTAAGTGACTCTTAGCAATGGAGAACAAACTGAGCATTGATGGAGGGAGGTGGGTGGAGGATGGACTAGATGGGGGATGGGTATTAAGGGGGGCACTTCTTGTGATGAGCACTGGGTGTTGTATGTAACTGATGAATCACTGAATTCTACTCCAGAAACCAATATTGCACTGTATGTTAGCTAACAAAATTTAAGTGTAAGAAAAAGTACAACTTGGGTTAGAAAGAAAAAAATGCTTGATTCTCATTATTCAAAATAATGAGTTTGTTTTTAGCATTATCCTGTACTAAATGATTTATCATTTAATCTATTTACATATTAGCCTGAATACTGAGGTATAGTAGACATGAATTGCACATATTTAAAGCGTGTAATTTGATGAGTTTTGATAAATGTATACATCTGCAAAACTGTCACCATAATTATGGAAATGAACATATTGCTCATGAATTATATTTTTTAGATATTTTACAAGCTGATAAATTTAAACATGATGATATTTTCAACCATCTTGTTATTACTCGTTTTGAAGCTCCAATGGTCCCATTTATGTACAATGGGATCTTGTTGAGGCTATGCCATGGTCTTTTGGAAATGACTCTCTTAGGCTTTGTTAATTTCCTTGCCATCTTGTCACGACAGGATGCTCCAGCCCTGGTCCTTTGAGTGGGAAACAGGATGTGTCATATATTATATGGTGGTTAAACAGAGCAGCAAAATCCAATAAAATTTTTGGTCTGCGTTCACTGTAGTCAGAATGCAGTAGTGTTTTACCAAGCAGCTCTGTAATTAACTACTGCTTTTGTTTCTGTAGTTCCTTTCACTGAAATGTTCAAAGTGGATTTTACAGCATCAAATTTATCTTTGGGGCAATCTAAGAATGGAAGAAAAGGTTAGAGATATTATTATCCCATTTTATAGTTGGGGAAACAGATGCACTTGTTGTGACTTATCCATTGGTTTGTAGAAAATTGGGCACAAGTTTCAATCAAATCTACTGTCCTAGTCAGGAAAACAGGGATTCTAGTCTTGCTGCTCAGGTCATCCTGACTTAACCACCTCAGATAAACAACAACTACTTCTTCTTCTTCTCCTTCTTCTTCTTAAATAAATAGGGGATAGGAATAAAAAAGCAATGGAAAGGAAGGGAAATAAGAGTACCTTCCTTTTGGGGTGGCTGGGTGGTTCAGTCGGTTAGGCTTCTGTCTACTTTTGGCTCATGTCATGATCCCAGGATCCTGGTATCTGAGCCCAGCATCAGGGTCCTTCCTTCTCCCTGGGGTGCCCGCTTCTCCCTCTCCCTCTACTGCTCTCCCTGCTGATGCTCTCTCTCACTCTTGCACTCTCTCTCAAATAAATAAATGACATCTTAAAAAAAAAAGGGGGGGTTTTCTCCACTTTCTTCTGTTTCCTTCCTTCCTATTTTTTTTAATTTAAAATTTTTCAGTGGCTCTCCTAAGGAGTTGAAAATGTATGAGAAGTGGGATGAGAAATTAGGGAACCACAGCATCCTGGGCTTTGAAGAGTCTCTGTGAAACTTGCAAGCCCAGCCTCTTTCATCCAGACCGCAGGGCATGACGGCTAAATCCAGATAAATGGGCAGCTCTCCTTTTAGACAGATACAAGGAAGCAGAGTCCACTGTGAACTAAATCAATTTAGACCTACAAAAGCGAATCCCAAAATAGCAGCCTGGAGTTTATGAAAATGAATCCAAGTCTGAGTGCTCTGGGAAAAACAGATGACCAGGAAAAGACTGCGCTGTGAAACTATGAGACTGCTTTGCAGCTGCGGCTTCCATTTCACTCTGGTTCTTGCTGAGGAAAGGGGAAAGTAGCCTACTTTGTGCTAACTAAAGAATTAACGAGTCCATTAATTAGCTGCACGGATTTCCTCTGCAGCTTCAATGTAGGCCACGGAGAAACATGATGGATGCCTCTTCCCTAGATGGCTTTAAAACTCTGTAGCAGCCGAGGAGGGAGAAGCAGAGGCTTTGGAGTCTGGGCGCTGTTTGGAGAAACTGAAAGCACCTTGTGGCATCCACAACAGTGTTTCCCAAACTGGTTCCGGGGCGTACTAGTGTTCCGGGGAAAACGAAGTTCCGTGGTAAAATAAAGGAAATAAGGCTATATCGCCGTCTCAAAGATTCCCAGAGCATATCTTAAAGGCTTTGAGAAGTCCTGCAGGAAATATCTTGGTCTCTGTTTAAATCTGTTTTCTCGGATGTATTTGTCTGTGGAGTCCTCCAGCACCTTTTCGCCCTACGCTGTGAACTTGTGGACGCAATCACACCAAGAGACGGTAATTTTAGAAATGTTGAGATAGCCCCTTCCTTTTACAGATGAGGAGACTAAGGACCCGAGAGATGGGACAATTTCTTCAGAAGTCACGGCACGAGTCCCTGGAAGCCAAGGTGAAACAGAGGAGAAAGCAAGGCATTTGTAATGAGACAGACCTGGGTTCAAATCCCTGCTCCGCAGCTGTCTAACCAGGAGATCTTGGGCAATATCATAATTTCTTCTGAACCTTGATATTTTTATTTGTAAGACAGGCAATATAACACGGGTATCCTGGAACTGTTACCTGTGAAATGTGCTGTGAGTTGATGGCTCCATTAGCGAATAGGCAGAAGCCTATAGGTATCAGAACAAGGACAAGCTGGGTGCCAGACTGACTGTGAGATGAATGGAATCCCACGGCTGGGGGCCTGGCTGAGCTGTGGGATTGACTCTGGACTAGGATCCGGGCCCGGAGTGCTACTTTAGGAGGAGGAGGAGGTCGCCGAGGCTGGGAACCAGACAGCGCTAATTGGTAGTTCCCCACGAGGAAGCGTGATTAGAAGGTAGAGACAATGCCTCACTTTCAGACAACACAACACCCCCTTCCTCTTCTACCCTGTGTTACAAACTGAAGTAGCTGGACCAGAGAAGGGGGAGGTTGGGTAGGGAGGAGTCTAACCTGTCAGTGAGAGAGGATCATTGTTTATCTTTGTTCTTTGTTTCCATGTTGATGAAAATGTGCGGTGTTTTAGAGTGTCACCCACTAAACAGTGGGTGACTTAGGCTTTATTAATTATAAATGAGTAGCAATTTGCATGGATTATTATATTTCATGTTCTACTAGGCTTTGGATAAATTATATATAGCCTCTCTGGGGGTGTTGGGATATTTTAGACCAGGAAGAAGGTGTTGCAGCGTGATCTCCCCTAAAGCAAACTAGTGCTCATATTTACGGGGTGGGTTTTCCCATCTTCCTTATTCCTGGCATGTTCTCCCACACCATAGGCTCTATGTGGGTCAGCTCCCCTCCTCGGCGCTCCCACAGCTCCCCTGTAGCATGCTTCCTCGAAAGTACTCAAATAACATGGCAATGATCTATGTGTCTCTCCCCCCATTCAGCGTCGGAATACTTTAAGAGAAAAAGAACCGAGTCTCCTCCATCTGTTTCTTCCCTCAGCCCCTGGGGCAGCACGTGCTCTGAGTCAGTGCTTAATAAAGGTGAACTGAGAAAACAAAGGAGTGAACCGATGGTGCTGAGCTCTTTTTCACCTCCATAGATCATTGTTTTTCGTTCTGAAAATAATCTCTGCTTCTTTATCGAGACACCGTGGGCACATATCGTCGTGTAGGGTAAGGTGTATGAGGTGATGATTTGATCCACAACGATTTGATACATGGATACGTTGCAAAACAATGACCACAAGGTTAATTACCACTTTTTTTTTTTTTAAGATTTTATTTATTTGACAGAGAGAGAGAGATCACAAGTAGACAGAGAGGCAGGCAGAGAGAGAGGGAGAAGCAGGCTGCCCACTGCGCAGAGAGCCCGATGCGGGGCTCGATCCCAGGACCCTGAGACCATGACCCGAGCCGAAGGCAGAGGCCCAACCCACTGAGCCACCCAGGCGCCCCTAGTTACCACTTCTATCACCTTTGCAAAATGGCCATTTATTTACTTCCTGTAGATCATTGGTCTTTTACAGATGCGAATTGTCATTCCTGTTTTATAGATGAAGGCTAGGAGCCCTACCTTTAAGTGAACATGCCCGAACATGTACTCTCTGACTGAGCACCGTCTCTCCTATGGCATCCTCCTGGCACTCTCCGTTGTTGTGGCAGAGGGACTGTTGCTGTGGATGTCGGCGTCCTCAGTGCCCACAACTCTTTTATGGCAGATTTCATTTGTGAAATCAGTTCTGAGTCATTTGGAGCGAAATCTGGTAGAAGAAGTTGAGTGACCCAACTTGCAAATGCCATTTCCGTTTCAAAAGAAAGTCCTAGCTGACACATATCAGAGGCAATCCCAAGGAGAAATTCCAAATACCTTGTGAGCAATGATAATGTCAATGGAACAAGTATATCGAATTTGGAGAGGGGAGAAGTCATTTAGATTCATGAATTCTCGTGTTTTGGTGTGAAAAACCTCTTTACTATGGAATCAAAGCATTCAGAGGGGGGGGGGGGGTTCAAATAACAAATGAGAGTGATAAATTCAGTCCTTTGAAATGAACTTTCTTTTCTGGCCAGGCCTGGGTTCAGGCTCCCAAGTTGGTTCCCCTGCAGCCACTGATAACATCACAGGCACCTCCAGAGCCTTTCCTGGCATTGTTCTGGGTGTCATTGATGTTAAGCAAATGGGGAAGGAAATGCAATTCAGAGCTCACAAAGTTAAGGCGAACTGATTTTCAAGTTCATGACTTTCAAATCCATGGTACAAAAGCATATGCATGTTAGCTAACTAGGTATGTGAAGATGAAGTTATTGCCCTTGGATCTGTTCTTCCCTTTTAATGGGAAATGCATGTTAATGAATGTTTTTGAAACATGAAACTAATTTTACTGCACGAGGAGGCTTGTTCCCATGTATTTTTGGTTTAATGCCTTCCTGTATGTTTGTGTGAAAAGAATGTAATAAGATTCTGGAAAATCAAAGGTCTTATGAACTCTGAGCTTATTTAATTCAGCAAATGTTTATTAAATACTTGTGTGTTCCAGGCAGTGTAATAGGACCTAGGCACGGAAGAGGAGCAAGACATGGGGCATACGCTAAAGTAGTTCACGACCTGATAATAGGATTGATGGGAACGCAAGTAAATGGCTGAAAAAAGGGCTAGAAGAGCAGTGTGAACAAGAGATAGGGAAGTAGGTGGGAGGATGGGAGAGGCCTTGAGGGCACAAGTGATATTTTAGTTGAGCCAGAAAGGACAGATTAAATCTTAAGTGCAGTGGAGATTGTGGGCCTGATGGGAAAATCCAGACAGAAGAAAGAGAGTAAGTTAGGACCTGGAAAATGCAGAGGATCCCGGTGACACGGTGCCTGATCCAGTCTCCCTGACCACTGGGGTGGGGGTGGGGGAATAGAGGCATCCACTCTGAGAGAGAGAATGCCAGAGAATGGGTGCCTGAACTGGTCCCCATGCTCTCATGCTGTGGGGTTCCCCTTCCCTCTGCTTTCCCTCAGACCTGAGTGATTTCAGGTGCTGTCCCACAGAGCTTATAAAAACACTGATTCATACTAACATGACTTCACTCTTCCTGCATATGTCTGCATCTTAAAGGGAAAAAATTTAAGAATGCAATGATGGAGCTAATGGTGTTACTTTTTTATAGGGGAATTTTAAAGATTTCTTTCTTTCTTTAAGAGAGAGAGAGCACGAGGATGAGTGTGGTGGAGGGAGGGGCAGAAGGAGTGAGAGAGAGAGAGAGAAAGAGAATCCCAAGCAGACTCCTCACTGAACCTGGAGCCCAACATGGGGCTCGATCTCACCCCCCTGAGGTCATGACTTGAGCCAAAACCAACAGTCAATGGAGTCACCCAGGCGCCCCTACAGGAGAGTTTTATGCCTTAAGCAAGGGGCCTGTAAGGAACATACTAGCCATGGGGGTGAGGGGTCGGGGGCATTGCTGGAGCCTATAATCTCTTCATCACAGTGGGTATGTGAGCACTGAAGAAAGAGGGTCTCTGTTCAGGGGTGTGAATTTGGGGAGTAGAGGAGGGAGGTGGTAGATGAAGGCCCGAGTTGGGATTGATGGTGTGTGTCTTATCTTGGTATCTCCCAGTGAGCTCACCAATAAGCTTCATTTCTCCCTGGTGCTTATTTATGTGCCAGTATCCCATTTTTATCCTTTCTCATCTTCTTCCTTTAACTCCACCCGCTTTTTCCAGATCCAACACCGTCATACATCCACCATATGGCATGATGTTATAATTTGGCAAACACTGGTAAAATGAAATCAAACTCTCCTTTACATTGCCCTTTTCTTCCCTTTCCTTCTGTTGCTAGTTGTGGTTCTGTGGGAGGCTCACGCAGCTGGTAGCCTGTTGAAGGAGCCATAAAATGATGTAAGATGCCACTTTGGAAATAAACACATTGATCCTGCAAAATGCCTGAGCTTAACAGTGGATGGGAAATCCAGCAGAGACCTGAGACAGATGAGTTCATTGTGGTTGTGTTCTTTGGCATTAAAGTATATCGGTTACACCATATGTCACATACCCACTGTATCAAAGGCATGAAGTATTCCACTGAAATGCATTTTCAAAATTACTGAAGTTGTCATGTCAGGGATAAAATTAACACTTTTCCATTTGAATTTTTATAAAACACAATCACTCTCTCGCCTTCATTTTGTTTTAGAGTATTTTAGAAAGAATGTAAAGACAACCTTCAGCACATTTTTTCCTTTCTTTTAAACCAGAGCACATTTACAGAAAAATTGGAAATACTGTACAAAAACACTCATTTTTCCTGAACCATTTGAGAGTAAGTTGGTGAAATGATGCTGCATCATTCCACTTAATATTTGTTATGGGCTGGATGGTGTCCCCTTGACATTTTTCTGAGTCCCTATTTCTTGGGACTTCAGAATGTGACTGAATTTGAAAAATTCAGCTAAGGCCTTTAAAGAGGCAATTAAGTTAAAATGAGGGGATTGGGATGGGCCTAATCCAATGTGATGGGTGTCCTAATAGGAAGAGATAATTTGGACACAGATGTGATACACAGGGAAGATGATGTGAAGACACGGAGATGATGGCCATCTACAAGCCAACGCCTGGAATAGACCCTTCCCTCACAGCCCTTAGGAGGAACCAACCCTACTGACATCTTGATCTTGGACTTCCAGCCTCCAGAGCTGTAAGAAAACACAATTCTGTAGTACGTTGTTATGGCAAGCATAGCAAATGAATATATTACTGTAGTGGACATTTCCTACAAACACAAGGACATTTTTCCACATACCCAACAATACAACCATCAGAACCAGAAAATTAATTCATTACTCCCATCTAATCCTTAGCTCTCATTCAGGTTTCATGAGTTGTTCCTTTATAGTAAAAGGATCCAGTTGAGAAGCACATCTTGCCTTTAGTAGGTCCTTAGTCCAGAATGGTTCCACCATGCCCCCTTGAATTTTGTGACATTAATGCTTTTCAAGGTTGGAGGTCAATCATTTTGTAGAATGTCCTTCATTTCCTTTGTCTCATGTTTTTTCACTATAATATTCAGATTATGCTCTTTTACAACAAAGATGGTAGATGATTTTCATTTGTCCTTCTCCAGGTGATGTTCGCTCTGTCACTTGGTGAACTGTGGAAGCTGGCAGGCATTTCCTCTATAAATATTTTCCCTATACAAATAGCAAGTATTTTGTGAAGAGTTATTTTGAAAATGAAAGTATTTTGTTCCTTCTCAAACTCTTTTTTTTTTTTTAAAAGCAAATCGCCCTTTTTTTTTTTAAATTTATTTATTTGTCAGAGAGAGGGAGAGAGAGCGAGTGAGCACAGGCAGACAGAGTGGCAGGCAGAGGCAGAGGGAGAAGCAGGCTCCCTGCTGAGCAAGGAGCCTGATGTGGGACTTGATCCCAGGACCCATGACCTGGGCCGAAGGCAGCTGCTTAACCAACTGAGCCACCCAGGCGTCCCTCTCAAACTCTTATGTATGTATGTATGTATTTATTTATATCAATATGGGCTCAGGGTTTTCTGTTTTATTTAATGGGTTATAATATGTTACTGTCATTTCTTTTGATGCTTAAATAGCTCTAGATTTAGAAAATGGGAAGCCATAAGATAATTGACTTTCTCTGCTTGACTTACTTCACTCAGCATAATCTTCTCCAGTCCCATTAGGAGAAGGAAGGGAAAAATGAAGGGGGTGGAAATCAGAAGGGGAGACGAACCATAGGAGACTGTGGATTCCAGGAAACAAACTGAGGGTTTTAGAGGGGAGGAGGGTAGGGGGATGGGTTTGCCCAGTGATGGGTCTTAAGGAGGGCATGTATTGCATGGAGCACTGGGTGTTATATGTAAAGAACAAATCTTGGAACACTACATCAAAAACTAATGACATACTGCATGGTGACTAACATAACTTAATAAAAAATAGTAATTAAAAAAAAAAAGAAAATGGGAGCTTCTTTAAGATATCCTCTGTGTTCTCTTGCATTGTCCCAATATGCTTTGAACAGTTTCTTGCTTTTTAACACAAAGAAATATTCTAGGCCCCTCTTGCGATTTTCCTGCTCTAGGCCTGGAATTGGCTATTTCTCCAAGGAGTCTGATTGTTTATAGTGGACAGTGGTATTCAGAATCCAAAATTAGGAAAGTAAATATGCTCATTCCTTTTGGGGTATCACTGCTCCCATGCCCTCTTAGGACAAAAGTAGAGAGCATGTGTGTAAATATATTCACACATATACACGTGCCTTTATTTATATGTTTATCTCTGCCTGCATCTATGTATCTACCCATGTCTGTCTATCTACCTACCTTAAAAATAGTGAGTTCACACTGATACCTTCAATTTCAATTCACCATTACAGGGCTCTGACTTCCCATACTAGGCTGCCCACTCTCCTCACCTTGCTCAGGGTCTGATCCCCACACTGGGAGGCCCATACCACAGGGATGCCTTCCTCCCTTCACGTCCATCCCAGGCTCTAACACCTCACATCAAGGCCCTCTTTACACTGCTTGGGCTCTGGCCCCTGCACTGAGCAGCCGTCTCCATGTATGCATGTCTCAGACTGCTTGGACACTGAATTCTGCTCAGGCACTCCCCTATCTCCACCCCGACCTTACCCTACAACCTTCCCTGCCCCGTCTAATGGCTTTAGGATTGAGTTGTTCAGGACGGGAAGGGGGAGGGAAAAAGAAGAGAAAAAAAATCATACATAATCTCACTCATTTTAAGTAACTATTTTCATTGTAGTTTATTTCAGCCTTGACATTGTATATATATAGTTTTTTTCTACAGTTATCATGGAGTAATGGAGTTGTTTTATATTTAAGGTTAACATTGAAACTCTTCTTATTTTTCTACATAGCTTTTATAAAAAGTTATGATTGGCCATAGAAAATGTTTTAAGGAATAAGCTTTAATTTATTCCATCATTTCTCTCTTACTGGTTATTTATGTTGTTCCTAATTGTTCCCATATAAATAATGCTGTAGGAGGATCTCCTCATGAATATAATTTTCTTTGTCTGTTAGATTAATCTCCTTGGATGATGCCCAGGAGTGGGATTATGTGGTTGGAGGACACAAATGCTCTTGAATATGTGCAAAGCACTTAGCTAAGTGTTTACCACCCAGTCAGTCCTCAACACATGTTTGTTGAATCTGAATAAGGAAATTGCTTTCCAAAGAGGTGTTCCAAATTACTGTGCTGACCACAGCATTGTCAGTTTGATGGATTTGGACAAGTTTGATTTGGACAAGTTGCTTAACTTTTCTAAACCTCAGTTTCCCTAGAAAGTAGGGTAATCCATAGTCTAATGGTACTGTTAACTCCCCGTCCCTTCTCACGGGAGACTCTGTGAAGTCCCTTATCTGTAGGTGGCTGAGGGAAACCAATGTCTGCCCAGTCTGGCTCAGACCCTGTCTGGTGCCCCTTGGTTCTATGTTGCCCACATAGCACGACCTTTGTCCTTCACAGGTACTTCCTGGTGTCACAGCCTTTAATGCTAATTGTAAAGTTCTCAGAACACGGACTGTTCCCTGCTTCCCGCTTCTCTCTCCACTGCAGCCACCTCTCCATTCTGCTCAGCAGTGAATGAGGAGTGATAGACATGGCTCTGGATGATTTGAATGGAAAGGATGCATCATTCCAGAACAAGTGGAATCTAAAAATAATTTCTTGACTATGTGGAAATCAGGAATGTATGATATTTGCTGTGTTCCATTGTAAAACATTGTCCTCTGCATTTAGTAGCCTGAGGATTTTTTGTTATTGTTGTTGACTATGATGTGTTAATGGTTCCCTTAAGCCTTTTTGACTTTATTTTTTAAAAAAGTTAAAAACATCAAAGCAATAAATGAAATAAAACATGATCTAGTGCTACCAGATTTTTAATAGAAAATGGCAGCTCTTCTCCATCCCTTCCTATCTTGATTGCTTCTCTGAGGCAACTAGTTTTAACTCTTAGCCATTGTTTTCCTAATATCTGCCTCCATATTTCTAAATAACATTTTAAAATACACGTTGCGTTGGCTCTGGTTCTTAGTAAAATAACTAGAGTGAATTTTGTTATTTGTTAAGAAGAAAACAAATGTATTAAAGGATTTAGGTGGCTTACTGAATTTGGGGGCATTCTAGAGAAAATGGATTAAAGCTGAACTTCTAGAAATAATGTTCCAGACCACACCACAGATTAGCCTGCTGAGGAAACTGTGGCTAGTGACCGCAGAACCACACTGCTGGATCCATCCTTAGGAAGCATGCCAGCCAGAGGTCTCTCAGCCAGTGTTCATGTGGGAGCCCATCAAGGCTGCATGTCTATATATAGATGAATGTGTAAACTAAAACTCATTGTGCAGCTCCCCTTCAGCTCACTTCAGCCACCACCCACTCCAGCCCCTCACCAAGTAGTGTTTCCTTTGCTTTCTCACTTCTTTCAAGTATGTATATGTGGTTGGTGGAATCTAGCTGCAAGCTTAAATGTGAAAAGGGAAGGGTGTTGTTTTCTCACAGAGAGCTTGGTGACCCAGTGTGTGGGGTGCATGCTGTCTACTTTTTCCAGTACAATATTAATATTATAGTATATTACTTATATTAATAAATTACTCATAGTTATTTTTTGATGATCTGATAATTCCAACATCATTGCCATATCTGAGTCTGGTTCTGACATTAGCTTTGCCTCTTCAGACTGTACTTTTTGACTTTAAAGATGTCTTGTAATTTTAGGTTGAAAGCCAGACATGATGTATTGAGTGAAAGATGCTACAATAAATAGGCCATTAGCAATGTGGTGGTGAGGTGTGTGTGGGGAGTGTTCTATAGTCCTGTGATCAGATCCCAGTCTTTTAGTGAGCCTGGCCTGTGACTGTGAACTTCATGCATGCTTCTCAATTCTTCCCTCCTAGGTGGGACAGGGTGGCTAGAGTCAGCTGGAGTTGGGTATTTCCCTTCCCCAAGGTCAGTTAGGCTTTGATAAAACCCCGGCAGATTAGGGTCGACTAAACAGTTTCTCCTCAAGTCAGGCCTTGTTAAGAAAGGAATGCTCCTTTTCTCCTTTTCCTGGAAGCATGAGAAGAATTTTTTCTGATCTTTGCGGTGAGAACCTGGTAGAGCTATAGGAGGCAAAACTCACAAAAGGATGGGGTCCTCCTGCAACTGAGTCCCCCTTAAGTTTTAACTCTCAGACTTGTCCACTCTGAGCCACCCCCAATTTATTATTTATTGTTCAGGTTTTCTATCCTCTGGGCACTGGTTCCTGCTGTGGTTTCTACCCTGGAGTGTTGTGATTCTTTGGATCTGTCTGCTTATCTCTCCAATTTTGGGAGAAGCAATTTGCCCTGTGACCTCAATTCTTTGATGGATCTAAGAAGATTTGTTGATTTTTAGTTTGTTCACTTTTTACTTGTGAGGACAGAGTGATGACTTCCAAGCAACTAACATGCTAGACTAGAAACTGGAAGTCCCCTCTTGACAGTTTTGGATGTTCTAAAATATTTCTCTGTCAGAAGATGACCAGTAAAACTAGAAAAACCCCATTCAACGTGGCAGGTTAATTTCATATGTGTTTAGTAGGTTTTATTCGAGACAGCCTGAAAGACTAGCAATGACATGGGCTTTGGAGTTAGACCTGGTTTGGAAACCTGATGTGACTGATGTCTGCCTGTGCAATTTTGGGACATGTTACTTACCCTCTCTGAGCATCAGTTTTCTAATACATAAAATGGAGGTTGGATTATACTTCTTATAGAATTGCATTATACTGTTACTTTTATTCCTAATTCAGAGAATGGGAGGCAGCTGGACAGGATGGTGAGGAAATCTCTTCTTTCCTTTACTGTGTCCTTAATTTCTTTTGTGCCCTGCTCTACTAGTTTACTTCTAACAGTAACTGTAACAGTAACAGTAACTCTTCTATCTTTCATGTTAAGCCTTCAATGTCATCCTTGTCTCTATTTAAAGATAGAATCTATAGGGCTGTGCTGTAGTATTACATTCTTCCATGAGCGTCAAGGAAACCCTCACATAAGCATCTGGCTGAAGTTTGTAAATTGGTGATTTCTGTTTCCAGCCAATTTTCTGAGTCACCAGAATAATTTGAACCTCCCTATATGTTCCATCAGTACTATGTTAAGTACATCTGGATTTCGAAGACCATGTTAGTAGTTAGGACGTTACTGAGGTTAGAATTGGGTTTGGCTACAGGAATTCCACAGCTTCTTTCCACCATGTCTTACTAAGTGAGGTACTTAGACTCCCAGTTCCTCATTATGAAGATTCTAGGACACACCCCGATGAGTACACTCAATTTGTTTTTAACAGCCTTTCTTTGGCAGATGAGCTAAAAGGTCAACTGTTAATTAAGGTGGAGCAAAAATGAGGTGAACACTGGCTGAGTCATGTGTTGGGACTTAGAGCACTTCAAAGCTGGAGATGGTTAGATCCAAGTAAGTTGGATCTGTTTCCTCCTGTTGCTATTTCCAAAGGCCCTCATGGAGGCGGGGAGGAAATGAGAACAAGAGGAGAAAGGGCAAAGAATAAGGAGAGGAGAGGGCAAGAGATAAAGAGGAAAGAGAGGTAAGAAGGAAACTAAACTTAATGACTGATTGGATGGTAGTGGGAAGGATGAGGGAAATATAAGAAAATATTCAAACTTCTGGGTAGGGTAATTAGGATCAGAGTAGTCCACTACCTCAAGTTAGAAATTGGTCCTGGCAATCACTCCTTGCTACCTCTCTACAACAGTTGCCAAGGAAGTAGTGGTGACAAAATTG
This sequence comes from Mellivora capensis, assembly GCA_004024625.1. NCBI lineage: Eukaryota > Metazoa > Chordata > Mammalia > Carnivora > Mustelidae > Mellivora > Mellivora capensis. The sequence goes on along the minus strand of PISX010000029.1, from coordinate 321,745 downwards.
TTTCTATTGGAACCAGTACTGGGGCTGGAGCATGTAGATAAGGGTCTAGCTCCTCTACCTCTGAGTCTCAATATTGGAACATCCTATCTAGATGTGAGATAGAGGGGGAAAGCTGGCCAAGTCTACTCGCCTGTCCAACCACACTCACAAATGAGATGGAAGAGCAAGGAGTGGAGGATACACAGAATTTAGTTTACAGTAATCTCATGCCACCAGTCAATGGACTTCAGTCTATGTTTTGGAGTAGGACCAATCTGTTTTGTAACTTTTCCACTTTGAGTGGGGTGGATGGAAGAGTAGGAGGGAAATGAAAAAAGGAGCAAGAATTTCCTCTTCTATATTCTGGAGAAGAAATAGAGGAGAAACAGGCTTGAGCTGGGGAGATGATAATTGTCTCATATATATATATATATATTTTAAGATTTTATTTATTTATCTGACAGTGAGAGAGAGAGAGAGAGAGAGAGGGAGAGAGAGTACAAGCAGGGGGAGCAGCAGGCAGAGGGAGAGGGAGAAGCAGGCTCCCGACTGAGCAGGGAGCCTGATGCAGGGCTCAGTCCCAGGACCCAGGGACTATGACCTGAGCTGAAGGCAAATGCTCAGCTGACTGAGTCACCCAGGTACCCTAATCATTTCATTTTTGACATGCAGAGTCTGAGATGATGGTGGAACATCCAGGTAGTAAAGTCCATTACAAAGTTGAGAATAGGATTCTAGAGTTTGGGAGGAGGTCTGGGCTAGAAAAATGGGTTATGGTATTATCAGAAAACAAGTGATAGCTGAAATCTTGTTTGTGGTTGACAACAGAGGATGAAGAGCAAACACCAGGAGCATGAAATTTAAGGGACACGTGAGGAAGTCTGCTTGAGAAGGTGAGTGCTGAGAAATTGACAGGTAGGAGAAAAACCTGGAAAGTGTGAGTTCTAGGAAGCTACAGGAAGAAAGTCCTCAAGAAGAGTTGTCAGTAGGGTGTAAGGACAGGAAAGGAGCACTAGGAGAATGCCCTGGAACAGCTATGAAGAAAAGATGGAAAGAGTAGAAAGAAGATGAGTAAAGGGCATTTTCAAGCTGCCGTGAGAGCACACCTGAAAATGGAACCCCATCAATCATGCCAGTCCCTATGAAAATGCTGCTTCAGCAACAGTCAACTGTCAGATTGCTAGGATTGGGGATTTGCTAGGTGACACTGGTGGAAGGACAAATGGACCATGAGCCAAAAGTGTTGGGTTCCCATTCAAAAAGAAAGGAAGACATTTCAGGTGGGATTGGGAGACCCTAACAGGCCACAGAGTTCAAGCTACTGCTATGGGGTCTCTGTGCAATAAGAGAGTGGTACAAAGGCAGGAAGATGAGGAGGCAGTGGTTTATAGACTGAAATGTTGGGGTTTAAAGTTTCAGACGCAAAACTGCTCCTCAGGATGACAAGGGCCACTGTAGTCATGGGAGTCAATTGTAGAAGAGGGAGGGAGTTGGAGTTTATTGTCAATGAGGCTTGGGACTAAGAGGCTAGGGTTTAGAGGTGCTGCCCATGTGGACACTGAATTCATTTAAGATGATAGCAGATCTAAGGTGGAGAGGAAGACAACCAGGTATCAAAGTACTCAATGAATGCAGAAGTGTGATGCTCACTTTGGTGGATTATTAAGAGAGTAGAAGGAGGAATAACAAAATGGCTGGATCTTAAGAAAAAGGGATTTGGTATGGGAGGAAAAGGAACATCTTGAGAGCATTATTAGAGAATTAAGAGAATGCTGATACTACCTTTGGTGTCCCTGTAAGGGAATGAGCACCCTCCATGAAAAGGGGAATGAATATCCTCAGGGAAGAGACAGGATTCAAACAGTCAAGGAAGTAGAGAGAACATTACAGGAGGAGGATGTCATCCCAGAGGCGCCTTATATTGCGTATGGTGTTTTCTGTTTCACTGACTTTTTCTATTAAGTATTATTAATATAGTTTAAATTATTATGGCTCTAGAATAAAATTTAATTTCTGGTGTTTGAAGTCCAACTTTGTTGCCTTTAAACCCTTCCAAGTTTCTTAGTAATTTTCACTTAATAAAATTATTTCACTGTTATTCAAACAGATTTTTAATAAATGTATATAGTGGACCTTTGAACAACCCAGGTTTGAATGGCAAAAGTCCACTTACGTTTGGATTTTTTCTTCTTTTCTTGTGAAAAGCTTTATTGTTTTCACTGGATCCATGGCTTGGGAGAGGCCTCCAAGGTGGTTAAAAAGCTGCCTGCAGGGGGAGCCTCAGGCAGAAGCCCTGGCACTGGGGTGAGGGGGGGGTGGTGATGCCAGGGAGCCCCTCAAAGCCTGCTAGGCTCCTGAGGCTCCTGGGTGTACTTGAGGGTGAGCCTTTCCAAGAGATACTCATCCAGCCCAGCCTGGGGACCGAGCCTTGTGGAGTTCACCAGGTGGTCACCATCTTCTTGATGAGTTGCGCCTGCTCATCCAGGCAGTTCTCCAGGAAGCTACAGAGATAAGGGTCTCCGTGAGTGGAACCCAGGACATGCAGATCCAAGAGGGCCTGCTTCAGGTTCTTCCCCAGGACCATGAGGATTCCATGGAATCCACAGCTTTATCCCATTCATCTTGGAACAGCTTCTGCATGTCCTGGAAAAGGGCGCAGCCCTAGGCTGGTTTTGCATCTTCAAAGGATGCTGCCTGTTCCTCATTTTTTCTTCTCTGCCAACTCTCAGAAGAAGTGGTCCACGCCCTCCAGAGCCAGATCTTCATGGTCAAAATAGAAACCCAGGGAGAGAAATGCGTAGGAGGCCTGCAGATGCACGTTGACCAAGCGGCTGATGGCAGCTTCCACCTCAGTGGAATAATCCTGATGCATCTGGGAGCTCATGGTTGCTCAGCAATAAGGAGCTAAGCTCAGAAGGTGGTATTGACTGGTTCCAGAGACAGAGGATGGTTGAGAAGATTCCTCTAAAGGTCATGACTGGAAAAGAGGTTGGAGGGTGGTTGGAGGCTGAAAGAAGGGGTGTCCCTGGGTCTGTTCTGTCCAAGCACTTTTGAAGCAACAGACAGATCTGGAGGACCATCAGGACCACTGCCTCTACAAGGATTTTTTACAGTGTAGTGCTGTAAATGTAGTTTCTCTTCCTTGTGATTTTCTTAATAACATTTTCTCTTCTCCACCTTACTTTATTGTAAGAATATGGTATGCAGTGCGTGTAACATACAAAATACAGTGTTAATTGACTGTTATCAGTAAAGCATCAGTCAACAGTGGGCTCTCAGTGGTTAAATTTGGGGGAAGTCCAAAGTTAGGTGCAGATTTTTGATTACATGCCAGAGTTGGTCCCCTAACCCCCAGGTTGTGCAAGGGTCAACTGTACTTTAATTTGGATCTAATTGATACCCTCACCTTTTGTTGTAGGTCTAGTTCTCTGGGAAGCAGACTCCGAGAAGATTTGCATGTAGTCGGTTTATGAAGAAGTCCCTTGTGGGGGCGGGTGGGGGGTGGTTGGTGCCTGGCTGGCTTAGTCAGAAGAGTGTGCGGCTCTTGATCTAGGGGTTGTGAGTATGAGCCCCACATGGGGTGTAGAGATAACTTAAGTAAATAAAACTTAAAAAAAAAAAAAAGTACCTCTCTGGGTATGAAAGAAGTGGAACTAGGCAGAGCAAGGGGTTGAACTGTAATAAAGTCATGGACTGGGGCCTCAGCTGACTCCAGAAAGTTCTGGGAATAGGGTGGAACTTCATAGTTGACCCAAATTGAGGCAAAGGGGTCCAGGCCTTTGTGAAACTTCCTCCCCAACCACTGAGCAGTCACCTGAGAGCTACCTTGGAGAAAAGGCCTCTTTCTTCAGATGAGGGATGTTCCCCGGGAACAAGCAGGTAGGAGATGTCAGCAGCCAACACTCTTGGCAACTAAAGGAATGAGTGTGTTGGTTCTGAAGCGGGAAATCTGGATGGCACATCCCAGCATTCACTTCAACAAAATGGGAGCATATTGTGTCTTCTCATTTATTCAAATCTTTTTTCCAGGGATTTTCAAATAATCACAAAGCCTTATGATTTTTTATTTTCCCATATGCCTTCCACACTGCTTGTTAAATTTATTATAGGTTATTTTGTATTTTGTGTTGGAATGTTGAATAGGAACTTTTCCCATTAAGAACATCTAGCTGGGTTATTCCTTGTATGTAAAAACAGTGTGTATGGATTACTCTATTTATTCTATGTTTTTGGCTTTATTAAGGTATAATTGACACAATAAGACATATTTAGATGTATACTTTGATGAGTTTTTAAATTTAAATTCAATTAATTAACATAATGTGTGATTTGTTTCAAGAGTACAGGTCTGTGATTCATACTTCCATGAGTTTTGACATATATATTCCTTTATAAAAACACCATCGGCCCCAGAAGATTCCTTATATCCCTTCGTCAGCCATTCCTCCCTAGTGTCAGCTCCTGGCCGGAGGCAACCACTCATCTACTTTCTGGAGCTATATATAGTTTACATTTTTGAGAATTTCTTATTAATGGAATCACAGAGTACCTATACTTTTTTGCTTGTCTTCTCAGCATAGTTACATGGAAATTCATCCATGTTGTTTTGTGTATCAATAATTCGTTTCTTCTCATTGCTGTCTAGTATTCAATCATATGGATAGACCACACTCTGTTTATCTATTTGCCAGCTGATGGATATTTGCTTGTTTCCAGTTTGGGCCAATTATAAAAAAAGCTGCAATTTTCAAAATGATCATATCCTTTTACATTCTCAACAGGAGTAAATGAGAGTTTCAGTTGTTCTATATCCTTTGCCAGTACTCAGTGTGGTAAGGCTTTTTTAATGACCAGTGATGTTGATCATCTTTTCACGTGCCTATTGTATTTATTTTTACATATCTAACTTAATTCTGATAATATTTAAAAGATATTTATTTATTTAGTTGGGTTTCTAAGTACACAAATAAGTCATGTGTAAGTTATGCTGTTTATTTCCTTTCAAAGATGCTGTCTGAGTTCTTTTTTTCGTCGGGGGAACTCAAATAATAGTGGTATCTTTGGCTTTACCCTGACTAACATAGTCAGTTTCAAGTCACATGATATTATTGCATTAGAATATTTAATTCTTTCAATCTGCTTGCTTCCATCCAAATTTGCTAAGATTTTTGGTAAGCAGTTTACCCTTGGGGTGCCTGGGTAGCTCAGTCAATTAAGTGTCCCACTCTTGATCTCTCAGCTCAGGTCTTGGTCTAGGAGTCATGAGTTCTTAAAAAAAAAAAAAGAAATTTACCTTTAAATTACATTTTTCACATTTTTGAGATAATTATATATCTGCTTTTAAGGTATAAAAATAGAAAAAAATGGAAAAACTATATACTATTTTCTAATTTTTTTGTAGATGTAAACTTTAATGAGCATTTTCCTATGTAGTATCATTCTATAACTTTATGATTAAAGGCTGCGTAGTATTTTATTTTATAGAGGTACTGTAATTTAGTTGGCCAGTCTTCTACTATAAAACATAATGTTATTTACACTTTCTTTTTTGTTACTATAAATTTTGTTGAGATAAATATTGTTCTAAATTAAATCTTGGTGTACATGTAGCCCTATCCAGCTAAAATTTCTAGATGTGCAGTGCTAGGTCAGAGTCTGAATATTTCTAAGGCTTTAATATTTACTATAACATTTCTCTCAAGAAAGTTAGTAGCCATTTACAGTTTATCAAAATTCTAATCTGCTCTTATAATTTGATGGATGACCAGTGCTGCCTCATGTGCTGTGAACATTTGCTTTAGTAATTTTCATTTGCCATTGGTTATACTGATCATTTTATTTATTTTTTTAACAGACATTTATTTATTTACTTATTTGAGAGAGTGAGAGAGGCAGAGACAGAGACACAGAGCTGGGGGAGGAACAGAGGGAGAGGGACAAGCAGACCTCTGCACTGAGTGTGGATCCCAAAGTGGGACTTGAAATCATGACCCGAGCTAAAATTAAGAGTCAGATCTCAACTGACCAAGCCACCCAGGCACCCCTGAATACATTGATCATTTAATTTTTTAATTTAATTTAATTTTTTTCAGTGTTCCAAAATTCATTGTTTATGCACCTCACCCAATGCTCCACGCAATACATGCCCTCCATAATACCCACCACCAGGCTCACCCAACCCCCCACCTCCCTCCCCTCCAAAACCCTCAGTTTGTTTCTCAGAGTCCACAGTCTCTCATGGTTTGTGTCCGCCTCTGATTTCTCCCAACTCCCTTCTCCTCTCCATCTCCCCATGTCCTCCATGTTATTTGTTATGCTCCGCAAATAAGTGAAACCATATGATAATTGACTCTCTCTGTTTGATTTATTTCACTCAGCATAATCTCTTCCAGTCCTGTCCATGTTGATACAAAAGTTGGATATTCATCCTTTCTGATGGAGGCATAATACTCCATTGTATATATGGACCACATCTTCTTTATTCATTTGTCCGTTGAAGGGCATCTTGGTTCTTTCCACAGTTTGGCGACTGTGGCCATTGCTTCTATGAACACTGGGGTACAGATGGCCCTTCTTTTCACTGCATCTGTATCTTTGGGGTAAATACCCAGTATACACTGACCGTTTTTTTTTAAGATTTTATTTATTTGACAGACAGAGATCACAAGTAGGCAGAGAAGCAGGCAGAGAGAGGAGGAAGCAGGCTCCCCACCGAGCAGAGAGCCCAATGCGGGGCTCGATCCCAGGACCCTGGGATCATGACCTGAGCTGAAGGCAGAGGCTTTAACCCACTGAGCCACCCAGGCGCCCCTACACTGATCGTTTTAAATGTGGGTTTCACTTTTTGTTTTCGATTTTACTTCTGTGTTTCCTTTCTGTTTTATTATATGTATAGTTGATCCTTATCATTTGTGGATTCTGTATTTGCAAACTCACGTACTAAGTAAATTGGTTTGTAAACTCAAGGTCCACATGTGTGGCATTTTTGCAGTCATACACAGACTTGCACCGAGCAGTGAAAATTTTGAGTTGCCTGACATACATGTTTCTGGCTGAGGCCAAAAGGAGGACTGTCCTTTTGTCTCAGCTCTCATTTTGTAAACAGGAGTACTTTACATGGTCTATGTAGTACCATGGTTTTGTATTGTTGTGTCTTTTGGTGGTGATTTCGTCATTTGAAATGATTCCCAAGCACAGCATTGAAGGGCTGTCTGGTGTTCCTAACTACAAGAAGGCTATGATGTGCTTCACCAAGAAAATACTGTGTTAGACAAGCTTCGTTCAGGTATCGGTTATGGTGCTGTTGGCTGCAAGTTCAAAGTTAATGCATCAACAATATACATTTAAAAGGTTTCTTTAAACAGAAAAAAAATAAAGTTATGTATTGATCATTGGATATAAACTGTGACCAGAAGCTTGTAGGAACCTAACCCTGTATTTGCCCTAGGAGCAGTGGTTCAGTATTTGCTAATTCAGTGTTTTTTGAGGACTTTGAAAACATAACCGCTGCCAATAATAAGAATTGACTATACCATGTTTTCTATGGATTTTCCCTCCATGATTTAGAAGGTCTTCTCTCAGCTCATTATCATCTTTGACCCCTTCTGAGCACTTATTTCCCAGAATCACTTGCCATCCGGGTTCCAGTTCAGGGTCTACTGGTGAAAAGTTGTCATGTGAGGTTAGGAAGGTGAAGAGAAGGAGAAGACATCTGTTCCCCACCACCCAGCGGCAGACTGTTACATGGGCAGATGGTGACATTCTGGTTTCTGCGTTACATGAAGCCTGCAGCAGCTTCCCAGGGAGACCTTGCAAGGTGCCTGCTTTGATGCTTCACTGGGCTGAATCATTAAAAAAATCATCCTTTCCCAACAGTGTACCACAGTCATCTTGACCTCTGCTTCCTTCAATCTTCCAGCAATTCTCTAAGAACCCAGTTCTCTGTTGCATTCCTTATTGGAAATACTAGACTAGTTTTTGTTTTCTTGACTGAAGCCTGACTAATGCAGTTTTGATACTGGAAGAGAGTGCCTTCTCTCTGAAGGATGAAGGGAGCGCAAATCTTACATGACCAGACTCCTGGTCTTTATTAGAATCCATGTCCTTTTCATCTTAGGCATATAGCTAAGCAAGATTTCTTGCTTTCCATATGTCTAGATGGGCCTTGTGGGCAGAACGCTTCCCTATCCTCTTCATAACACCATGGACCCTGCTATGAGTCCATGAAATAGATTTGCTGTGATAAGTCACTGATATCATGGGACTCTTTGTCTTAGCAGTTTGCCTACCCTAATACAAATGGTATTTTAAAATGGTACTAGTGCCTACTTTTTATATTTCTAAAAATATCCTTGGTTCTATTATCACCAATGATAAGAATTAAACAGTAGTTATTAATTCTCCCCTTAGTGAGATGAAAAACTTATTGTGCATTTACTTCCATTTACTTTTACTCCTATTTTTGTTGGTATAATCTGAAATTACATAGGGGTTATACTTAATTTCTTTTGACATTTGCATTCTATCTTATAATCATATTTCCAATAATTATTTAGGCTTCATTCAACACAGAACAGGTGTTAATGCTCACCCCTCATCCTTTGACAGCATAAATTAACCTTTGTTGAGTTCTTTCTTTGTTGTATGTCTTGGTTTCTGTAAGAAGCCATCTAGAACTTGTCTTAGGAAAGATACAGAAGGAAGATAACACTTTCAGAGTCCTTGCACAGCTGAGACTGTTTCTTTGTTGTTTTTCTACAGGATTTGACTGAGTCCATAATCTTGATCAGCTACCTTAAGCCCTCAAAACTGTAATAGTTGACATATCTTCTTTTAGCATCTAATATGGTTTTATAGAAGAAGATTGAAGTTAGATGGATTTTCTTCCTTTTTAGGAATGCTTATAAGTTTTTTCCCCAAAATCTTGATATTTACAAATACTATCACATGTATCTATGGGTTGGTTCTTAGGATTAACTTTGTTTTGTATTCAGTGAGTCACTTTGAAATGTTGAACTTCTGCCAGATATAATGCTAAGTGCTCTGTGTCTACATTATGACAACACTATGAGGTGACAGCTATTATCCCTCCCAATTTACAGATGATGAAACTGAGGTTCAAGGACTCATAGAAGATCATGAACAGAGTTCGGATAGGAACTTAGGTCTACCTCCCTATAGAGCCTGAGCTTCTAGTCATCGTACCACAAAATTTTTTCAAAGGAAAGAAAGATTTCTTTTACTGTATAATCTCTATGATTTTGCTTTTGCTTCCTTGGTTCCTCATTCTCCTTCAGAGACAAACAATTGCCCAGATGGCAGGTCTTTCTTGTGTAGTTCTTATATTTGCTAGTCTTTATTTTGTCATTCTTTTCTTTTATATTATCATAGAGCTTGGCAAACTTACCCTTCATATTTGGATTATGTTTTCTGCAGCTTTGTGCTTGTTCTTTTCCGATACTAATGCATTTAAATTTTTTAAATAGGACTTTTCACTTTTCATTTTCCCTGCCTCATCAATTTCCTTTTCTATTTCTCTGCCCATTAGCCAGATTCACTGATATCCTAGTCCTTCCTCAGTTTTGTTAAAATCTTGTTTTAGAGTCTGTTTTCTAGCATTTTCTTCTGTCTCATGTATTAAACAGTGCTCAAGGGTATGCTCTTCCTCTATGCTGAGTACTGTGCTCTCCATCCTTTATGTCTCGGGATGGCTTCAGAGGCCCCATGGCGGTTTTGTTGCCTTTAATGACCCCCTGGTTGGTGAAAGGTCTGTTCAGTGCCCCCGGTTTCCCATAAACAATGGAAGTGAATGCTGTTTGAATCCTCCTCTCAAATCATAAGGAGAAGGGATTCTCAACACAAATGTACATTACCTGTCCAGCAGTACATCACTCTTGGAAGAAAATGGAAACATTTGATGCAGAGGTGGGTCAGGGGAGAGGAAGGGAAGATTTCACTTTTGTTATCATTTCTTTTGTCACCTTTTGGACCTGCCTCTCTGTTTGGACCAGCCTCTATGCCTGCAGTTTTACCTGGTAAGGTCATGATGTTGTGGTCTTAGAAGGAGAATTTGAGACTTTGGTGTGGATAATGGTGATGGTGGTGGGTCTGGTGGGTAAGTGGTGGTGGTTATTGAACCCCTGTTTTACACTATTCCTGAGGATTGGGGCCATGCCTGCCATATGCAGAAGAATAGCACTAGGACCCGAAGCATCACAGAATCTTGCTCCCTTCATCAATGGTTCAGCCAAGATAGGCCAGCCAACACAGGTTCCAGAAGAGTCAGTAATGGCTCTGCAGCCACTCCCCTGCCAGCCCATAACAGGATGGTACTATGACCTTGAGCTTGTGCCACATGGTATATTAAGTCTTGGCTCCACCCCTGAGACTCCCATCTCTGGTAAGTCACTCCTCCTTCCTCCATAGGACCTATGCCTAGCTGGCCACAGGATACTGGTGGGCTATCATATGAAGTTAATTGAAGTTAGAGAAGTACAACTGCCTACCTCCACCCCTTTATCTCTCTCTTAAAAAAAAAAAAGATTTTATTTATTTATTTGACACAGAGAGAGAGAGAGAGATCACAGGTAGGCAGAGAGGCAGGCAGAGAGAGAGAGGCAGACGCAGGCTCCCTGCTGAGCAGAGAGCCCGATGAGGGGCTCGATCCCAGGACCCTGAGATCATGACCTGGGCTGAAGGCAGAGGCTTAACCCACTGAGCCACCCAGGCACCCCCACCTCTTTATCTCTTTATTCACAACATAGTTATCTGTAGGGAATGCAGATGCTTCCCAGCCTGGAATGGAATCTATTTCTCTTTCTCTTTCATTCACTGCTTCATTCCCTCTCTCATCTACATTATTGACCTGCTAGATGCTTATTGGATTTAACCATTCTTTATTAGCCTTGCAGATAGTAGTCAGGTTGATGGTGAAGATGGAGGCACCAAAGCCTTTGCTCCAGATGTCAGAACCCTTGGTCTGATGTTGGCAGCTGCAGCATGAGCAGCAACACCAGCACTAGACATCTTTTGTTTGCCTTTCCAGGTTCACTTTCCGTCCTTTCCCAACCTGATCTGTGTCCTGGGAGGCTGACCCATATGGTTTACTTCAGTGATGTGCGGGGGGCCTACAAGAGCTGATAATGTGCATATCCTCCTAACTTCCTGCTTGGTGACCCTAGTCGAAATATTTATACCTTGAAAATTGGCAAACACTACAAACAGGCATAAACAGGCATACACACACCTACCTCAGAGCTTGTTGTTAAATATTTATTTACCAGCACACCACTGGGGCTCTGTCAGTATTTCAATAGATTCCTTTGACCTCTGACTTCTGGTTGGGTTTGGCCTTTGGGAGCCCCTGAAGGGATAAAAGGGCAGGAAGAGAGTGTGGTCCAAATCTTCATTCTTCTAGCTCCATCCCTAACAAGTTCCCACATGGTGGCTGCCTCTCTCTACAAACACTTCAGCTGCTGTCAGGCACCCTCTTTAAATGTCCATCCTCTCTGGAAACCAGCACTCCTTCCCCTCCCCTCTTCAGGGTGTTCTGATCGGATGGGTGCTGGTGGAACAGCTGGTGAAAGAGTTCACCTGGAGCAGAAGGAAGGAGGTAGAAGTTTATTGAATACACTGCAAGGGACCCGTGGGCAGGAGAGCGAAGGAAAGACCATATGCCTTGAGGCGGTGCTGAGGGATTCTATTTATAGGGTGGAGTGAGGCCCTATAGGGAAGTATGGAGTTTTCCCTTTTTTGGTAACTGTCTGTGCCTGGTTGTAAGCATCCCATTGGTTAGTTAGGGCCTATGGCTATTTGGAGGTGGGTCATTTAAAGAGCCTCTTTGCGTTCAGCTCAGTAGTCACTGTGGGCCCTTTTGCTTTGTTGAAGTTTCCATTGCTCAAGCCTATTGCCTAAAAGCAGTGTCTACAAGGCCTATGAGAGGTAATGGCTCCCCCAAACCCTACATACACCAGTAGTCCCTTCACGATGCCATTCTCTAACAATTCCCTTGAGTGCATGCCACTTCTTTCCTCCCATGACCCTGACCAGCACAAAACCTAATCATATTGAGTCAGGTAGGACTACTTACTTGCTTCCTGGGTGAATTTCCTTGTTCTTGCTTGGTCTCAACACCAGTGGTTTTCAAACACTTTTTAGGCTTTCTTGGGGTATTTTCTTCAAATGAAATCTTATCTGAAAACTCAATGTATACATTAAAGATTCTTGTCTTAAGGGGGGTAGGAGGTAAAGTCTGTCTGCTCCCTATCCTCTACCCCTCACCTTTCTCTGCCATCATGAATATATATCACTGGAACCTCCAAGGATCCAAGAAGCACAATTTTAATACCACATTTCTAGAAGACAGAGACCATGACTTGAGTTTCCCAGGGCACCTAGAGAGACGCAGGTAAACTACAGGAATAGTTTCAAGCTACCATTTACAGAGTACATATTTATGCCAAACTCTCCTCTGAGTGCTTTCCGTTGGTTCGTTCATGTAATCCTCCCAGCAACCCCGGTGAGGTGAGGGCCTCATTACTTACATTGTCTGAATGAGGCAACTAAAGCACAGTGTGGTAAAACTCACTCAGGAGCTCATGGCTGGTGTAGCTTGAGAGTTTAGCTACAGAACTGTGCTCTCAGGCACCCTGTATGCTCTCCCAAATATGCTTCTGATTAAATGAGAAGCATGTGGGTTCATGTGTGAGAAAAACCTCACAGCCTCAGAATCCAACTGAGGACTGCTCACTGCCCTGTGGGCTTCCTCAGTGGCTTCACACAACCTCCATCTCTGACAGCTCAGTTACGGGGAGACAGCCCCTGACGCAGGAACACGGTGCTACTGCTCTGGAAATGTGGCTGATGAGGGATTTTATCCTCCTTTGGCAACTTGTTTCTGTGGTGAAGTAATCAATGAAAAAAGTTTTTTTTTGTTTTGTTTTGTTTTTATAAAGCCTTTAAAACGCTAGTTGTGGGCTCTGGCTGTCTTTTGCTCCAATCCAGATTCAGAAAGGCAGGTGCAAGCTTCCTTGGCTGCAGTGGGCCTGGGGCCGGTTTTTCCTGCGGAAGGTACGAGTTTGAGGCCTTTGAACCATATCCCTTGGGGACTGAACTATCACTACCTGGGAAGTCTTGTTTCTGGGAGTTTCATAGCACCTCTAATCAGGAAGGTTAAAAAAAACAAACACACAAAATAATATAAGCCAAGCATACCCCAGCACAATGTGGGGGTGGTGTAGAAGTCTTAAGTTTCTGATCTGCCATATATTCGGGAGTGATGTCAAATGTTTTGAGAAACGTCACCCATTTCTCTCAATTAGGAGTTCTCAAAGATATGAAGACATCAAGAATATCTGAAGAATACACAATCACGTGTTTGTCCTTCCCTCAGGTAGAAAAATAAACTGTTATTAGGGTTTTGGGGAGAAGTCAGTGGGGTGAGACTTGGCTTTTAGTAAATGGCAGAAGTGAATGATTACTTCTTGTAAGGGATGAGAGCACATTCTCATACCCCAAGTATTTGGAATTCTAGAGCCTGTGCACTTCCTAGCAGCAGGCCTGGCTATACAAAATGGAAATCAGGGGCCCGTTGCTTAAAATTGTTTAGAATTTCCAGACAGCAACAGCAGAATTTTGAGGTGAGTGCAGGCCTGTCAGAATCGGAAGGCCTGTGTGGACAGCCACGGAGCTGGCCCTGCCTGGGAGCTGTGGAGGACAAGACTCCTATTCCACCAACGGATGCCCGAGAAAGCAGCAATCGTGTGGGGAGTCACCCGAAAGATGGCTAAAGTCAAGCCACTGCTCCCAATATTCTCCTCCTTCATGCTTGTGTTGAGAACAAGAATCCCGTGCTCTACCCACTGATCCAGTGCATGCCACTATTAGATGAGACCCACTTTAATAAAGAGGAAAGGATTGGTCTATGCCAGAGGAGCGTCGCTTTTTTTTTTTTTTTTTAAACACGCTTTACTTTTTTTAGAGCAGTTTCAGGTTCACAGCAGAATTGAGAGGAAGGTACAGAGGTTGCCCATTTACCCCGGCCCCACACACGCAGAGCCTCTGCGACCATCGATAGCCCTCAGCAGAGTTGTCCTTGGGTTATAATCGATGACCCTACGCTGACACATCATCGTCACCCAGACTCCGCAGTACGTTAGTGCCGTACATTCTATGGGTTTGGACAAATGAATAAGGTCACGTATCCACCACACAGAATGGTTCCACTGCCCTAAAAATCCTCCGTGCTCTGTCTGTTTATCCCTCCTTCCTTCTAATGGTCCTTCCCCTTTTCTTGGCGCCACGGACCCCTTCGTTGGTGTGGTGTCATCTTTGGGCATCTTCCCCAAATAAGAATTTTTATAGATAAAATACAATAATAATTGAAGGCTGAGGGAGCCCTACAATAAATCGAGTGATGAACACATTACAAAACAAAATCATGTTGGCATTATTTTTCTTCTCTATTAGCACATGAAATTACTAGGTCTAGCAGCGAGCCCAACACCTATAATTTTAAAGTAGTGATGATAAGCATAAATGGTATTTTGAAATATCTGCCGCAACTGTAATGTGCGATGAAAACACTGGTGATGGAATTACAGCTACTGCTTACACTACTGTGGTTTTATCCATTTTATTTTTGGCCCACATTTATAAGGGAAGGAAATGCTGGCTCTCAGAGAGAGGACAATGAAAATAGCTGTGACTGTGTTTTCCGCCGAGCTTCCATGCCCCATGCTGCTTCTTAAGCTCCCCATGCCCCCGCCAGAGTCAGCTCTGGGATGCTGGGGCTTGGCACTCCGTGTTTCTCCCTGAAAGGTGGCCCCTGTGACGCAGACACTGGCCAAGGAGCAATGAAAAGGAAGATTAGAAGGCTGGAGGAGAAAGCATGTGATAAGGGCTTGCTCGTTGTCTCTGTCAGCCTCAGGCCAACAATGGCGTCCCACCCCGGCAGTAGCGGGGGACTCCAGGGGTGGTTGTTCGAGCCTCCAGTTGCTTCCAGAGTCAGCTTCAGGGTCTCCCCTCAGACATACCTCCAGCCAGCAGTCTCTCCTTGGCTGCCCAAACAAAGCACCCACAGCTGAGTGGCTGAAAACACCAGAAATTCATTCTCTTAGAGCTGCGGGGACTAGAAGATGAACTTGTCCACAGGACTGTTCTCTCTACCACAGGCCGAGGAGAGAATCCTTTCTTCCCTCCTCTGGTCTTGCCAGCAATCTTTGGCCTTCCTTGGTTCACAGGGACATCACTCCAGTCACAGGGCTGTCTCCTTGTGTGTCTTCATGTTGTCTTCCCTCTGCGTCTCTGTCTCTGTGTCCACATCTCCCATGTCTGTAAAGACAGTGTCAGATTAGGGCCTTCTGCGTGACGGCATTTTAACTTGATTACCTCAGGAAGGACCCTGTTTCCAAAGGCCAGATTCAGGGGTCCTGGGGGCTAGGACTTCCATATAGTTTTTTGGAGGGGTACAATTAAATCTTTAATACTTCCCAGAGGTCTGGGTCCCAGTTCTGTGGAAAGCTTCCCCAAACTTCTATGTTCCTCAGCCCTGGATTGGGAGCTGTCTCCTGCAGTTATCATTTCTGTGCTATCTAGTGTCTCCTTCTGTCTGTCCTCCAACACCTGATTAATCAGTTCTTTACATGACCTTCTCTCTGTTAAAATAACTGGTGTGGTTTCATTTTCCTGACCAGGCCCTGCTGGCCTAGACCCCTGTATCTTTAATGTGGTCCCAAATGAAGAGGACCTGATGTCTTAAATAGATACCTGGAAATTATTTTAAGAGAGAAACAGGGGTTCTAAGGATTTATAACTAGCAAAACTTCTAAAGCTTTTGCACCTTTTTCCTTGTTTTAAACATCTCAGTTATTCTGTTATTGTGTTCTTGCAAGGGGTGCTTGAAAATGAAGGGGACCCATGAGTTTGTCTGTAGAGGCAGTGAGAAAGGAGACGGCTGACAGGGGGTGGGATGGTCTTGGATGGGGGTCAACCTGGGGGCAGAGATGCGGCAACGCTAAAGAGTGAGTGCAAGTGGTTGAGCCCCTGGGTCTGGGGTAGGACGGAAAAGGAGAACATGGTAGCTGGGCCTGAATACTGGCTCTGGGAATCCCATGGGGGAAAAGAAAAAACTTTGGTGCTCTTTAATTCAGTACTCCTGCTTCTAGGAATCTCTCCTAAGAAAATCAAACAAAGGAAGTCATGCCTAACCCCCCGAACTCTTTCCAGTCTGTCTGGCCTGTGGGTACGGACATGAGTCCATTAACGTTGATGTCTCTAGTCCTCGGACTCCTTGGCCATCTCAAGCCCCTGCCTCAGAGTCCCTCATTCAGCTCTTGGAGTCTGCTGAAGTGTCTCACATGTGCTAAGGACCAGATCTACTTCCGTCCTGCTCCAGCCTGCTTGGGAAAGTCACGGGCAGGTGGCACTCGACTTCTCCACCATCTGCTCCGCCCACGTGAAAAGGCTGCATCGGGGCCATTTTCCAGAGCATGGCAAGCTCTGCTGACATCCCTGCCTCCCTGACCTGCAGCCACTGTGTTGTTCACACCTGAACCAGGAAGTGACGGTGCTTGGCTCCTGGGTCTCACAAACCCTTCATCCGAAAGACACTTCCTGTTCCTGTCTGTCCACCCTGTCTCTACAAAAGATGAGAACCAGAGCTTCTGGCCAGCTATGGGACAGACCCCACGTCTTCCATTTCTCTCGCCTTCCCCATCTCTCCTCCAACGCCCCCTCCCGAAGCCAGCAAGGCCCACTCCCCACTGTGTGTCATGTCGCGCAGAGAGTCACCTGACAACTTGCCAGCACCTAGTCCTCGGTCTTCCCGTGGCGTCTGGACTCTGAGTGCTAAATGATGTCCTAGAGCCTCCTGCAAGGTAGATGGAGCCAATAACAATTATGAAGACTCCATAACAACATAAAAAAGCACTTGTGGGGGCGCCTAGGTGGCTCAGTGGGTTAAAACCTCTGCTTTCGGCTCAGGTCATGATCCCAGGGTCCTGGGATTGAGCCCCACATCTGCGGAGCAGAGAGCCCACTTCCTCCTCTCTCTCTCTCTGCCTGCCTCTCTTGCCTACTTGTAATCTCTGTCTGTCAAATAAATAAAGTCTTTAAAAAAAAAAAAAGCACTTGTGATTTCATTTTAAGTGATTTTAAAAAGTGTACCTTATACATGACCGTGATCTCAGCTACCCCAAAATAGCAAATGCCAATTCGAGGAAGAGAAAAGAACCTCAAGTAATTGAAAACCAGTTCAGCCCGGAGTGTTGATAGTATGGGTCCATTTTTTCCTCTACCGAGTGTTCCCTTAATTTATCTGTAATGTCATTTACTTAAGAAAAAAATAACGGTTATTAGCAAAAGATGTGAAACTGCTTGATCCTGCTTTGAGAGCCTCTTGGTATACATCTGAGCTCTGGGAAGGAGCTTGACCGGATCTTCTCCCTGGGGGCGTTTCCAGCTTGGAATTCTAGAAGCGATCCAAAGAGCCTTCTTGTCTGTGGTGGCAACATGCAACCCCAGGGCTTCGAGAGGGAAGAATCATAACACTAAATATGGAGTGTTGGGGACCAATCAGAACATGGACATTTGGAGAACTGCCTCCTTCAGAGCTGCCTCCATCACCCTGTAGTGTGGGGGCGAGAAGCGAAAGCAACTGGGTTGATGGTTAAGAGACTGGAGCTCTTTTGTTGGCACTGACACCTATTTGTTGTGTGAGTTTAGGGTTCCTTTTCTGTCAGCGAGGGATCCCCACTGATCCCCACTTGGGCTGCCACAGCCTCGCCCCGTGAAGAAATGAATCAGAAATGAATCAGCTTGCTCCTTCTGGTTTGCCTTCACATCTGGGTTTTTGTTTGGCTTCGTGATTCGCTCTAGACTTTCCCCCCTAGCTCTTTGGATTGCTCTCTGTAATGAAGATGGTGGATCATGGTGGGCTAGGGGGCAAGTGTGGAGGGCCACGCTGGCCTGGCCTGGAGAACACCAAATCTCACCCACCTGGAGTCTGGTTCCTGAACTCATGGCCTCTGACTCCAGGAAGTCCTCCAGATACACATATTGATTGACTTTGATACCCCATCATTTCCAGCGTGCTTGGCTTGGCATTTTGCTTCACCTGTCTTGCCCTGCCTGTTTGGAGCTCCATGCCTGCCTCTGAACTCTGTATCCCCTACCTTTTATAATTACCCTTTGGCTGCAAATTCTACACTGAGGGTGGGAACAGGGAACAGATCTGGGAAATCCCCAGCTGCACTCTCCATCACCCTCCTGGCCCAGGGATCGTGACGGGACCCATGGCTTATGGATGAGCCTCTCTGTTGCTCCCTCAGTGAAACAGGAAACATAACACCTGCTCTGTGTCTCTTACTGAAATTCTGTATTCTTAAACTAGTTCATGGGTGCAAAGTTCTTTAAATACTTTGCAAGCAAGTACCAAATCTTGCTACTTTTTAAGGGAACTGCTAAAATGCTTTGCACACTGTGCCTTCAAGTAGAACGATTTCTGCAGGGACTCCCTCAGAGGACTCCACAGCAGGACATGAATCTCTTGCTGGGGGCAGGGGCTTGGAATGAGGGGAGCTGGATTCAAGACCTGGTTCTGCCTCATTCCAGGCGTGTGACTTAGGCCTCACGTTTCCTCATCTATAGAATGGGAATAACAGTAACATCTGACTAACAAGGCTGTCCCGAGGACCAAATGAGGTGCTATGAAAGTGTTACAAAAAAAAAAAAAAAAAAAAAAGCAGTTACCTTAATTATTAGTGCTATGTACCCCATTATTGTATTAATTACAGTGGAGCGAGGGTTAAAAGGACATAGAAGACTTGGCCTTGCCCACAAAGATCGCAGGTGCAGAAAGAAAATGACATTGCTGGCTGTGCAGGCAAGGGGTTCAAGTAAAGGGTTCACACCAGAGAGTCCCTCTGGAGGAACTGAATCAGGTGCTCCCCTCTCCCCCCCCCCACCCCAAATAGAGACCTCGGGTCCTGCTTCTGGGCCTGAGATCCCAAGCTGGGTCTCCGAGAAGAGCCTCTGCGGCAAACACGCAGGCATGAAGTCCAAGAAGCCGGCTCCACAGCCCCTGCTAAGCAACCACAACCCGTCTAGCACTAGGATCTCCTGGGAGAAGATTCCTGGGAGAAGTCACCGCTTCCCCGCTCTCCACCCGGACGCGGGGCAGCGCGCACCGCCTGGCGCCTCGCGGGGCTGGACTGGGCGCCCCTGCACCTGCGGGGCCCCTTGGGAGGGGGACGCGCGGCCAGAGGGCGCCGGCGGGGCGTCTCCTGGCCTGCCGAGGTCCCGGCAAACCGCAGGGAGGGGAGAAGGGGCTGGCAGCAGCCCCCCCTGGAGTCTGCCGCGGGAGATGAGAAGGAGCAGCTGCGGAATCTCGGGGACAGTGCCCTGGCCTCGTTTCAACGACTCGATTTCCTGAGCTCCTCGCGACCGCCTGAACTTGTTCGCTCACCTGTAATAAATAGGTTGTTAAAATTCCATGAAAAAGATAGTAAAGAACTTGCTAATTATTCAATAAATAGTAGCTGTTGTTGTCCCCGTCACCGTCAGCAGCACTGCTGTATCATCTGTGAAGGCTGAGTCAGCCCTTGCTTCACGCTGCGCCAACCGCAGGGCCTCCGCCTGTCCGAGGCTCTTTAGCGCCACCGTCGGGGAAGGGACTGCCATAGCCTCGCTGCCTCGGGAAACCCGGAGCCTGCGAGCCAGGGATGGGAGCTGGAGTGGGCTTTCAGGTCACAGTTCCTGCGAAGTGCTTTCCCCTTCCCGCCACGCCCCTGCCTTTGCACCCTATGCTCCTCGGGGATCCATCCAAGAGCTGGATTTCTGCAGATTTCCTTGTCTCCACGAGGACTGCAGGCACTCGCTGACCCCCAAACTAGACAACCTACCTGGCTGTCCCCTCTTGCGTCTCAGGAATTCCCAAGAAGAGAGAAACTCCCCTCCTGGGCCAATTAGAACTTGGTGGGGGCATTTTTATCACCCAAAGGGGAGCCCTGTTGGCATTTAATGGGGTTGGAGTGATGCTACACACCCAGTCTTGCACAACAAAGAATTGTCTTGCATGACTTTCAAATGTCTTGTAGGACATTCATGTAAGCGAAAGGACATTTACTACTAATTACCTGAGCTACGATCTAACTCTGTTTTACGGGAAACAACGCTTTTTTTCTGTAAGACTTTTTTTTTTAGGTATTTTATTATTGGGGTGCGAATACACAACATAAAATTTCCCCTTTTAACTATTTTTAAGGGCTCAGTTCCATGACATTAAGTACATTCACAGTGTTGTACAATAGTCATTACTACTTCCAAGACTTTTTCATCACCCCAAGCAGAGACTGTACCCCTTAAGCAATAGTTCCACGTTTCCCCTTCCCTCAGCGCTTTGTAACCTCAAATCTACTTTCTGTCTCAGTGAACTTGTCTATTCTAAGGACCCCAGATAAATGGAATCATATAACTGCTCTCTGCTTCATTAAAAACTTTACCAAGAGTCTCTCCTCTTACTGGGAAACTGCCATCACCAGTGACAAAGCCATGAGTGGTGTTTGAATCATCAATACAATTTACACATCAGTTTGCTTCATTCAACATGGCTGCAAGCACCTGACATTTCAATGTTTCCTGACATCATTATGTCCCCATATTCACATCTTGAAATACATATCATTTTATTACATTTTACTCTCCTTTTTATTCCCAAATTAAGGCATTATTTTTAAAATATTTATTTATTTATTTATGTTTTTATTTAAAGATTTTATTTACATATATATGAGAGAGAGCGTGCGCACAAACAGGGGGAGGGACTGGCAAAGGGGGAAGGAGAAGCAGGCTCCACTGAGTAGGGAGCCCAATGCAGGGCTCTATCCCAGGACTCTGGGATCATGACCTGAGCCAAAGGATGACACTTAACCAACTGAGCCACCCAGGCATCCCATCACATCTTGAAATACATATTATTTTATTACACTTTTTCATTCCTTTTTATTCCCAAATTAAGGCCTTATTTCTATTTATTTATTTATTTATTTCAAGATTTTATTTATCTATTTGACAGAGAGAGAGAGAGAGAGAGCACAAGCAGGGGGAGCAGCAGAGGGAGAGAGAGAAGCAGAGGCTTGATCCCAGGACTTTGACATCATGACCTGAGCCGAAGGCAGATGCTTAACGGACTGAGCCACCCAGGCGCACCTAGGCCTTTTTTTTTTTTTTTAAGTATGTGTTGGTAGTGTAAATAAGCTCTTAATTTCATCTTAGGTCAGCAAAGGGTACATTATAAAATATTTATTGCAAAAAAGCGCATTGGGCCCAGTGGGGCTGAGAATCAGGGATTTCTCCCCTGTAGTCCCTCCCAGAGACCAGGTATGAGGGAACAGATCTCTGGAAGTGAAGTGTGCTGTTGACCAGCCCTGAGTACCGTCTGTGCTTATAACCTCATTCAGCCAGCCCACCCCTCACACTGGAAATCCTCAAATTACCAAGCCCGGTGTCTCCTGGGTCACTGCTACAGACTGCTGTGGTCTGGCCAGTGCAGCCAGGCAGGGAATTTCGCTTCTGTCCTCAACACTAGCCATTGCAATTACTACCATTCTGGAGTTAAGGATGGGCACAGATAGCCGAAACAAGTTGCAATCAGACCGTAGCTAGGCAGGCACTTAAAAGTAAAGCTGGATTTTCAGCATTCAACAAAATGATTGATTCCAGTGTAAGTCCTAGGCCTCTCATGAGGGAGAATTTGGGGCCGTGCTGTATTCATATCCTTGTTTCAGACTGATCTCCATCTAGTTGGGAGCATCCAGATATCAGATTCCTTCTAAATAAAAAGGCCCAAAAAAGTATAGATACTGTTTCCTAGCCAACTGCTCCTTTAATATTCACACTTCTTTAGATCAGCCCCAAAGTCTTTTTTGAGAGTGTGTAATACCACAAGAGTTGAAATAGGCTAAAATGTATTGCTAAAATCAATTCTAGGGGCACCTGGGTGGCTCAGTCAGTTAAATGCCTTTAGCTCAGGTCATGATCCCAGAGTCCCAGGATTGAGCCCTGCACTGGGCTTCCTGCACAGCGGAGAGTCTGCTTCTCCCTCTCTCTCGGCCCCTCACCCGGCTTGAGTTGGCTTCTCCCTCTGCTCCTTACCTTGCTTTGGTCCCTCTCAAATAAATAAATAAAATCTTAAAAAGAAATGAATTCAATTATAGAAATTATAATTACATAAATAATGATATATACATGTATCTCTGCAAAGTGGAGCCTTGGAGTTTGAGCCCTGTGAGAAGGATATAACGGGACACCTGAATGATGTTACATTTCCTCCCTGTTCTGGGATTCCTTCACTCAAGGGCTTTCTAGCTCCTCACTTGGAGCTGATGCCACACACACGAATCAGATCCTTGGCCTCAGGGAGTTTGAAGGCTTACACAAAAGACTGACACACAAAATGTGGCAACACAGTGTGATGGATGTTTTCTCAGAAGAGGGAGGGAGAAGTCTCCCTGACTCAGGAAAGGATGTCTGGGCAGGCTACTCAGAGTAGAGAGCCTAGGGTGCTTTACAAACACACACACACACACACACACACACACACACACCTGTCAATCTACTGAGTGCTTTAACAAACACTCAGTTGAAACCCCTGTGAGAGCTTTGTGTTGCGGAAACATGAAAAAGACAGCTTGAGGCCAAGAAATGTCAAGGGCTGCGCTCCTACTGTGAATAGATCTAAGCCAGTTTGGCGGTTTGCAATTACGAGGTCTTCGTGGTAGAGATCAGTAGCTTCAAAAGTTGCATCGAGGGGAGGGCTACAGGCGTCCTCCCTTCAATCTTGCTTTCAAGTGGGGTGTGCTCCCTGCAACACATGTACCGGACTGAATTCTGCAATCCATTATCTGTGTGTATTAGCCAGGAGCCCAGAAAGAGTCCTATAATCTATTTAACTCGTGAATTTGAGCAAGTTTCTGCTCTCTGTCCCTTCCTACATTGCAACGAGTCCTTTAATGAAGTTTACAGAGTGGAATGCTATTTGAGGCACATTTTGGCCAATGTTCTAGTTGGATGAGGAGACACAACCCATGGCTAATGGCCCATCCCAGATCTGACAAAGTTCGAAGCCCTCGGTGCCAGTCCAAAGGGTATAGAGTCTTCTGGGGTGGCCACATTATTACCTCCTGTTCATGTAAAGGTGAAGGTGTCTATTTAGTATATATAACCAATCTATGTGTCTTGCACACCACGTACCTCGTCAATTAAAAAAAAATTTTTTTTGAGAGAGAGAGAGAGAGATGTGCACACAGGATGGGGGGCAGGCAGAGACAAAATCTTAAGCAGGTTCCATGCCCAGCACAGAGCCCACTGTGGGGCTCGATCTCATGAACTGAGTTGAAAAGAAGAGTTTGATGCTTAACCTACTGAGCCATCAAGGCGCCCCCAAATTAATTTTTGGCATCACTGTACTAGTTAATAAGCCCTCTAGTGCGGAAGGAAATTAAAAAAAATAATAAGTTGTAGTGGTTGCCAGTGTATGAGTTGCTGGTTCTTGATTCAGTAACTGACAACCCCTGGAGGATGTATTTATGGCTAAGGGTAAACCACGGGTTAACTTGCTTCCTCTAAGCTGTAGAATAAAACCAACAAACACAAACACATATATATCACATTTTCTTTTCCTTTTTTTTTTTTTTTAAGATTTTATTTATTTATTTGACAGAGAGAGACACAATGAGAGAGGGAACACAAATGGGGTCGGTGGGGGGGAGTGGGAGAGGGAGAAGCAATCCTCCTCCTGAGCAGGGAGCCTGATGCGGGGCTGGATCCCAGGACCCTAGAATCTTGACCTGAGCCGAAGGCAGACATTAAATGACTGAGCCACCCAGGCGCCCCTATATCACATTTTCCATGATAAAATATTTAAAAAGTAAGTAAAACAGCTCTCAAACCATAAAACAGCCTGGTGAAAATGCTAGAAGAGTATCTGACTCAGGGGGAACTGAGTTGTGCTGTACCCAGAAGAAACGAGCTCTACCCCTAGCTAGTTGATAGCGAGAATGTATATGATGTAATTAGTAAACACTGGTGAATGTGGGATACACAGGGATACGTTGATTTTTTGTTTTACTTTTTTATTTAAAAAATAATTATAGATTCACAGCAAGTTGCAAAGATAGTATGGAGAGGTGTCTTTAACCAGGTTCCTCCAGTAGTTTCATTTTTTCCAAAAAGTTAATTATTTTTATTTTTTTAACATCTTATTTATTTAAGTAATCTCTACACCCCATGTGGGGCTCAAACTCATGACCCTGAGGTCAAGAGGTGTGTGCTCCTCTTACCGAGGCAGCCAGGCACCCCTAAAGTTAGTTATTTTTTAAATTTTTCTTTGGGGTCAAGTACAACTAACATAAATTTTGGCCTTTTTTTTTTTTAAAGATTTTATTTATTTATTTGACAGACAGAGATCACAAGTAGGCAGAGAGGCAGACTCTCTGGAGGAGGAAGCAGGCTCCCTGCCAAGCACAGAGCCCGATGTGGGGCTCTATCCCAGTACCCTGGGATCATGACCTGAGCTGAAGACAGAGGCTTTAAACCACTGAGCCACCCAGGCACCCCAAATTTTGGCCATTTTTAAGTGTATAGTTCAGTAGCATTAAGTACATTCCCATAGTTGTGCAACCAATCTCCAGAGCTCTTTTCATCTTGCAAAACTGAAACTCTGTGTCCATTAAAAACCAACTCCTTATTTCCCCTCTCCCCTCCTGCCCCCTGCCCTCTGGCAACCACTATTCTGCTTTCCAACTCTATGAATTTGTCCACCTCAGGTACCCCCGTGAGTGAAATCATACAGTATTTGTATTTTTGTGACCCTGATTCTATATATTATATGGGTATAGAATGACATAAACACCAGGAAATTAACTTTGGTACAATGTTTGATTATCACTGGGGCCCACTGTATCACATGTGGAGATTCCTGTAAACACTCCCAGAAACAAGATCTAGAACATTCCCCCCACCACCATAAAGGGATAGCATCGGGTCTTTCTTGCTGCTCTTCTGCAGTCATACCCTCCCCACCATTCCTAACCTTTCACAACCAGTGATCTCTACTATCTCTACTATTTTATCATTTTGAGAAGGTTATATACAGTAGCATACACAGATTTTTCTCTCACGCTGTTGTAATTCTAGTGACCAAGCTGATGTTCTGGCTTGGGGAGCAAGGTCAGTTGTTTCTAAGGCTGCTTTTGATTCATAGTAATGTACCCATCACACCAGTAGAACAGGAGCCTGGGGCTTATATTCCATTTGTTACGGTGGCAGCCATACACACAGCTCATCTACCTGGCTGTGTCTTGCTCTTTATATGTGAACTTAGAAACACCAGAGAGGTTAGGACACCTGCATGGCTCAGTCGGGTAAGCATCTAACTCTTGATTTCAGCTCAGGTCATATCTCAAGGTTCTGAGATCGGGCCCCACATCGGGCTCTGTGCTAAACGTGAAGCCTGCTTGAGATTCTCTCTCTCTCTCTCTCTCTCTCTCTCCCTCTGCCCCTCCCCTCTCAACAAAACAAAACAAAACACCAGAGAGATTAAGACAGAGTCCTGTCACCCTTTAATACTTCTTGGTCAATTCAGTCTTCTCTGATGTTCATAGGCATGGAGCTTTGAACAAGTTCTCAGGGATTGGAAACTAACAGAGACTCTCTCCTTGACCAAACCTTAGCCAGGCTCCTCTGAGCCCTTTTCTCGACCAGTCCTCAACCTTGGTCTATAAAGACTTGAACAAACACTAACATTATTTCTAACAGCTCAAGACCACATCCTTAGGATAACCCTAACCTGCTTAAACTCTGAGAAAAAATTAAAACCTGAGAAAACACAGACTGCCAAAAAAACTTTACTGTTGGTTCCAGCCAATACCTGAAGAGAGGGCGCCATTTCCCAGTCTCTGTTAGTGGGGGTGGGGGTGGGGTGGGGGTGGGGGTGGGAGTACAAACCCAGATACTTTGCTTCCTGGTTTTTGTAACTTTTCATTTGCCCTAGTCTACTGAGCCCCTCGCTACCTGCCTTCCTATTCCCTCATTCTCCCTTTAAAACACCTAGTCAGGGGCGCCTGGGTGGCTCAGTTGTTAAGTGTCTGCCTTTGGCTCAGATCATGATCTCAGGGTCTGGAATCGAGCCCTGCATCAGGAGCCCTGCATCAGGCTCCCTGCTCAGCAGAGAACCTGCTTCTCCCTCTCCCTCTGCTGCTCTCTCTGCTTTTGCTCTCTCTGCATCTGTTCTCTCTGTCAAATAAATAAATAAAATCTTTAAAAACAAACAAACAAATAAATAAATAAATAAAACACCCAGTCACCTTTGTACGAATAAAAATTCACTTCAGCTCAGTTCATGCTGCACTTTCCCCCCTACTGCAATCGTGTATTCCTGATGAAAATCT
Organism: Mellivora capensis; assembly: GCA_004024625.1. Classification (NCBI taxonomy): domain Eukaryota; kingdom Metazoa; phylum Chordata; class Mammalia; order Carnivora; family Mustelidae; genus Mellivora; species Mellivora capensis. Next base: position 295,322 of record PISX010000029.1, on the reverse strand, counting down.
GTCCCTACCTCTTCAGTCTGGCTTTGTTTATCCTGACAGGATAGAGAGATTACTCAGCTTGTCTGCCTCTTTGCAAGCACCATCTTTTTAAACAAAAATCAGTGAATGCAGCATGAAGTGTCTGGCAGGTCTTGGTCCCTTGTCAGTCATAGAAACTGTTGCAAAAATGATCAGCAATATCTAAAACCTGCTTGAATTCCCTGGTAAGACTTTATGAGAAACTATTCAAACATGAGAAAGGCTGGTGTGGGTTTTGAAAAACATGACACCCACTCCCCATATAATTCAGCCATAATTCTAGAGAGACAGATGGCGACCATTTTGAAAATGGGGTCAACTGTATATTAGTCAGTCCTGGGAGATTTCTGTAACTTGGGAGGTAATGACGGTGTAGAATTTAGTCAAGATTACGGTTAAACAATGCTGGAGGTGACCCTTTCTCCTGTAGGTGACTGCAATGGTTCTCAAACATGGCATCAGGATCACCTTGTTTGGTGATTAGAAACTTTTGTGTTCTTCATATTCTGATTCTGTAGGGCCGGGGGGGGGGGCCTGTTTGTCTCTAGTTGGGTCTGATGGCCATTTCCCTCTTTTCAAGATAATCCATTTAAGGAAAGAGTTTGGGGTTTTACTCTATGCGTTTTCTGGGCATCTCTCAGTTAAACTGTGGGAAGTTCAGCTTTGCTTCTGATCACCATCCCTCCCCCACGGTTGGCAGTGGGAGGTGGATGTGGGCAGGATGCTCCTGGCTGACAGATCTCTATACCCCTAGTGTTTTTGCTCCAAGGAAATAGAGGCTTACTCCTAGAACACAAACAACTCTGCCTTGAATGTGAGACACCACGGTGTGTTCTTTGGCCTACTGATATGGGTTGCATTGTGTTCCTCCAAGAAAGATATGTTGGAACCCTAGCCCTTTTAGAATGTGAAGTAATCTGTTAAAATAGGTCATTAGGGTAGAACCAAATCTAAGATGACTGATGTTCTTATAGGAAGAGAAAATCTGGACCTAAGCATGCATAGGAAGAACATCATGGGAGCATGAAGATGGCCATCTATAAGCCAAGGAGAGGGGTCTGGAACAGATTCTCCCTCATGGCTCTTGGAAGGGACCAACCCTGCAGACCTTTTGATTTTAGATTTCTGGCCTCGAGAACTGTGAGAAATACGTTTCTTTTAAGGCCCCCTGGTGTGTGGCACTGTGTCAGGGCAGCCCCAGCCAACAAATATATCTACTTACCGATAGGATTGTTCCCCTTCAGGTGCCTTCATCCTCAGGCTCCCCTCCTCCCCTGGCATCTCTTCTCCTTCTCCTCCCTCCTCTCCCCTCTTCCTCCCTTCTCTTTCCTTCTCTCTTGTCCCCTAATTCCATCTTATTTCTCATGCAGGACAGTTAGCTACTTCCTCGCTCACAGTCTTCCAGCCTCGGCCCTCAGGGGCTGTCCCCTGCTCACCTTCTGTATTGCAACATGCTTTCCTAAACAGAAAGGTCCCTCCTCCAAGAGGAACTCCGGTGGTAACCGTCGAGATCATGGCTTTTTCTTTTTCTTTTCTTTTTTTTCCAACGCGCTACAAGTCATTCCTCTTAAGGCTCTGGAGGTGATTCTGGTGTGTAGCCAGGGCTGAGCAGCTGAGCACCACTGTTTGAAAATGACTTGTGTCGCTGTTGCTCACCCTGGAGAACCCTGGGCTCAGACAATATGAAGAACCTGTCGTGTGAGTGAGAATTCATGTGATCGACCCACGCTTGTCCACCAAGGTCTGTATTCCTGTAATACTTTGCAGAAAATGTTAAACAGTTAATGTTTGGTTAAATGTTAAACCAGCTGCAAACATATAAAATCTTCATTCGATACTGGCTTTGATGACCGTTATGGGTGGAATTGTGTCCCCGCAAATTCACATTGAGGCACTGAACTCCCAATGTGACTGTGTTTAGAAAGGGCCTTTAAAGAGGTGATTAAGTCAAAATGAAGTCACCAGTGTGGGCCCTAATCCAATATGACTTGTGTCCTTGTGAGATGAGGTGATTAGAACACAGACATCGACTCACACAGAGGAAAGACCATGTGAGGACACAGAGAGAAAATGGCCGCCTGTAAGCCAAGGAGGGAGGCCTCAGGAAAAACCAGCCCTGCTGGCATCTTAGACTTCCAGGCTCCAGATCTGTGAGAAAATAAATGTCTGTTGTTTGAACCACCCAGGCTGCGGTATTCTGTGATGGCGGCCGAAGAAAACTTCTACAACAGCTTCGCCCAAAGCTAAGGTATAATATACGATATAATGGACTATAAGGTATAAGACATAATGTAATATAAGATATAATGTAATGTACAAGGTATAATGCTGCTGAGGTATGTAATTTTTTTAAGGATATAATGTTTAGAGAGAAGTTTCATTGAGCAAAGGTAACAGGAATAATATTTTGAAATATTAAACTGACATGTTTTTCCTACCCCTGTAAATCATATAACCCCACAGCCTTCCACCATGAATGCTAAGCCGTAAGCGGCAGGGAAGGTGAGGGTGGGTAGTTCCTGGAATAAAAAGGCCATTGATGAGCTTTGATTTTCAAAAGCTGACTTTGTTGATTCCATATTGAAATTCTAGTTTTAAAAGCCGGGCTTTATGGAGAGAGAAAATGTTTATTTTCTGAACTTTAAAAGTTCTCTTTATATACGGAAAGTTAAAACTGGTGTGTAGGTGTATACGCCTTAGGTAGAGAGAACTCAGGTGATTTCATTAGGGAGGGTCTGACCAAACAAGAAGGGTTCAGATGGGAGGTAAAATCATCAGACACTCCTGTTCTGGCTCCGTCCCCTGAAAGAAAGCCATGTTAGATACTTCGAGGTCGTTTGGGAGACTCCCATAGCAGTGGCTGCTTCCCTTGCTTTTCCAGGTGTAGACTGGGGAAACGACAAGTCCCAGAGACTAGCTATGTCCAACATGGTCTCATGGTGAGCCAGAAAGGGCTGAATGAAGAGCCTAGACAGAGATAAGACAGGGATAGCCTCACCCTGCAAGTGTTTCTAGGTTCCTGTGTGGCATAGAAAGGGCCCTGATGGTCTGTGCCCTCCGGGTGGAAAATACAAAAGGTAACGGAGTTGTGAGCCAAGGGACTTGCTCTGGGGCCACACAGGGCAGTGGGGACCCTACAGAAGAGGTAGTGGGTAGAGAGCCAGGCACGGAGTGAAGGAGGACACTGAAGATTCAGAGCGTTTGCAACACCAGTGAGAGCCAGATAGAACCAGGATGGCAGAGTTGGGAGGAAAGGGGCGAGAGGGCACCCATGACCAGGTGGGATGAGAAACTTTGATTCTTGCTTAAGGACCCACACTTTGATCTGAGATTCTCCTCCTGAGGCTAAGCTCATGTAAGCTTTTTCCTACAACTGAAGGCCAGGGGGTGGTGGGAGAGGACCAGAAATCTTGAAAAATGGTTTTACCGGGAAGAGTCCAAGTGAGACTCACCAACTTCCCACCTTTTCTACTCCAAGGGAGAGTGTAGTGACAGTTCTATAAAACAAAGGTGTAGACTTTCCTGGCATCTCTAAATGCACGGGACGGAGTTTTCAACCTCATGTGTGAGTTCTTCTGATTTTTCTAAGGTTTTGATTCACCAACTTTTGCTAGCCATCTCTGAGCTTCTTTGTAGGTAAATAACATCCAGAGAGAGAGTGATTATTCCTTGGCTTCTTTAAGATTGTTTAAGCTCTATGGTCACTAATAACGTAATATAGCCTAATAATATCATCCAACATTTTTATTTTTTTCTTTGTTTATTTTAATGGACTGATATAGGAAGTGAAAAATGTTTTCCTAAGGACAAGATGATAGATATTTTAAGCTTTATGGGCCACTTGATCCTGATACAACCAACAGTTTTACTGTTGGAGAACAAAAGCAGCCATAGACCATGTAAGTGCACCGGCGTGCCTGAGCCCCAGTTAATACCGTAGACACCAAAATTTGAATTTTGTGTAATTTGCAAACGTCTTAAAGTGTCCTTTTGATTCTCCCCAACAATTTAAAAATGTAAAAACTATTTTTAGCTCGCAGTCTTTACAAAAATGGCCAGTGGATTAAATTCGGCCTGAAGGCTGTAATTTGCCATTTCCTGGGCTAACAAATGACAACAAATGTTTTATATACAGACAAAGCACTTTTCTGTAGCTCTGATTTTTAAAAAATGGCAGGATTTTGGGGGGCAGGGCAAAGAGGAGGCAAAAATAATGTCTTTGGTTTAAGCTTAAATATTTGACTGAAAAAATAAATCAGACATTGTCAGATTAGCACAATTTTCTTTCTTTCTTTTTTTTTTTAAAGCCAATTTCTGCCAATGGTGATGTGAGAAAATGAGGAAATAATGATGAGGAAATAATGAGATCATTTGGTTATCACTGACACATGATGCCTGTGAGAGCAACCTTTACCAGTTGCCAGGCCTTGGAGGATTTGAAGAAAGGGGGGATGGATTAGTTTCTTTAATGTTATTTAATTCTTTGTGCTGTTCATAGCATGAAAAGCACATGCATGTGTGTGTACAGTGTGCATTCATGTGTCCATGTGTGCATATGTGTGTGTATGTGCGTGTGAGAAAGAGGGAGAGAGAAGAAAGGTGTGGGGGACTACAAGAGGCATCTTTCCTTTTCCACAGGCACCAATCCAATCTTTGCTTTGCTTCAGTTCTTCATTGTGCAATCTGCAGTTCACCATTATTTATTACTCATGCTTGGCCTGTACATTCCTCCACCAGAAGTAAAATTGGCTGGCTGCTGTGGTCAGTCATTAGAGACAAAGGTTGACAGTAATGCAGCCCAGAGTTCCAAGGTATTGCAGAGATAAAAACTGGGCCACATCCATCTGCTATGGTCTGGAAGGAAGAAGGGGGAAGAAAGACTAGGTCAAGCAGGGAAGGAAAATGCCATTGGCCAGGAGCGCTAGACAGAATTCCCAACTTCCTATTGAAATACAGTGCCCCCCACCCCCCGCCATAGCTAAATCTAACTCTTGAGAATGTGCTGAATAACAAATTTTTAGAGGATTGGAGGCATATTTTTTTAAGAGGGAAAAATAATAGTGCTTCCCTTGTCACCAAAAGCCTCAATTATCTTTTTGCTGAAAATTTAAAAACAAACAAACAACAAACAAAAAACACCTCACTAAGATACTCTTCAATGACCTATACAAAACCCCATTAAGAAGTTCTAAATAAGGGGTGCCTGGGTGGCTCAGTTAGTTAAGCATCTCCCTTTGGCTTAGGTAATGATCTCAGGGTCCTGGGATCAAGCCCCATATCGGGCTCTCTGCTCAGCAGGGAGTCTGCTTCTCCCTCCCCGCCCGCCCCCGCTCTCTCACTATCCCTCAAACAAACAAATAAATAAAATCTTTACAAAAAAAGAAAAACCACAGGATTTCTAAATAAAATATGGTGTTTTGAAGCCTCCATTGCATAACAGTTAATGAACTTAGTGGGTCTCTTTGTGGGACCCACAAATGTTCATAGGCAACATTACTGAGCCATATCAGTTCCAATTTTGTTTTCCCTCCATAGCACGCAGTGGACATGTGCTGCAGGGTAAGTTGATAATGAAATAATATGTCCAAAGCAGTAAAGTTTCTGTCTGCAATGGACCCAGGTTGTTAGTGCCCCCAAGTGCCTTGGGGAATCTAACATGGAAAACATGAAGAACTTTATCTCTCGAGGGTGAGGAGAGCGATCGCTCACTACATCCCGTAACCCGGACTCTGGCTGCTTCATGTGCTCACTGGTTCAGGTACACAAATTTTCTAAGAAGATTTTAAATTAGGAAAGTGGATTTGGAGTGAATATTTTCATGAAAAGTAGCATACTTTCTGAGTAGTGCGAGTTCAGACAAAGATAAAGATACCTCTATATGGACACAGGAAAAGACCAACACTTGCTAATCATAAGCTAGTACTGACAGTTACACTAATAATGCCTGAATTTGGAAGAGGTGTCTACTAAGAATAGGCCAAGGGAATCACAGTGAAAACAAATTAATGAACCACTCATGCTCAACCTGCTGCCAACTTGAAATAATGGTGTTTACTTCTTAGTCCTTATTCTGAACCCCAAACTCAAGGCTTGGGGTGGGGGGATGAGTGAACTAGCTGATAGAGATTAAGGAGGGCACTTGTGATGAGCACTGGGTGTTGTATGGAATTGTTGGATCACTATGTTGTACACACAAAACTAATATAACACTGTATGTTAACTTGTTGGAATTAAGATTAAAAAACCAAACCAACCAACCACAAAATAACCCTCAAGGCTTGAACCAAACCAAAGAACAGTGAAGCCATCACTCTAAGATAGCTCTGAGTTGTCACCAACACCATTCCATTCTCAATCCTTGCCTCATATTACTACAGTTCAGAACACCTCTATACAATGAGTGCAGCTCTCAGAGATGGATAGGAAGTGTGTGTGTGTGTGTGTGTGTGTGTGTGTGTGTGTGTGTGTGTGTGTTTGTGAGAGAGAGAGAGAGAGAGAGAGGAATGAGTTGATGCTGGGGAGAAGTACATTGCTTCCTGGTTCATCCTGGAAAGAACACTCAAGGGAATACTGTAGGCAAAGTCAGGCAGTCTCCAGGATTCTATCTTTTTATGTATTTCAATTGATAATTAAATCCAAGAAATAGGCAGTGGAAGTGGGAGAGGATTCCACTTGAGTCCAGCAAAGACAGAGTAGATGATAATGAAAATTGGATTCATAGCTATGTAATATCATCCTAATATCCAAGTGATGGCCTGAGAAGTCCTAGTTATGTGAAATAATGGATTTTATTACTGTGTAAGTTGAGCTGAGTCAGAATTTTTGGTTAGTTGTCCTTGATAACTGCTAAAGATCGGGAAGGTAACTGGAGCATCATTAAAACCATGCGAAGCCCAAAGGATGGGGCTGACATAATGGGTAAGCTAAACCAGTGAAGTAGGAAACAAGTCCAAAAAGCTCTTGAGCAACAAAGAAAGAGACCATTGTGAGGGATGATTAAAGTAATAGAAATGGAATATAGAGCTTTGGAGATTCAACCCAAGGTTTATGGCAATTCCTTAAGAAACAGAACAACTCAAACTAAAGCCATAATCAAAGATAAAGTTGAAGAAAGCTTTTTGGAAAAAAAAGCATTAAATGCTTAAATAAAAAAGAATCATTCTGTTTCAAAGTGAGTCTTTGAAAAAAAGCATCTCGCTTCCAGGAAAAAGTTTTGAATGACAAGGATAAAGAAAAATATCTTATGTATTACTTTGACTCGAAAACTGATATCCTACAAGGGAACAAAACTAGACTGGTCACAGACTTCTCTTTTGCAAAATGGAATGTCAGAAAAAAAAGTATCAGCAACAATAGTGTTCTGAGAATTTTGTATGTTGTAACATTTGCTTCACTTGAGAAGAACATAAAGGTATTCTTTGGTATGTAGAGCTCACAAAATATACTAACCAGGTATTCTTCTTGAGAAATATTGCTTGATATCGCCAACTTAAAGATAAATCAAAATTAAGGACTCAAGCATGGGTAAGTTATCCTATTAAAAAACCACACACACAAAACCTTCAGAAGAAGAATTTTCTTGGTTTAGGGTCAAACTCAGGCATTCATGTGGACTGCATTCCAGGTGAGTTTTACAGGCTGGGGATGAAACTCAACATGCCGAGTTCTTTCCCCAGCCATCCCTGTGCTTCAACTTCTCCTCTGGGCCAGGAAATGCGCTTCTTGCTTCCTATCCTTCTACCTATGGTTAGCATGTATAGTTTTGTTATGACCACTAAAAGTAATCACCTAAACTGATATGCTCTACTAAAAAATGGCTTTATTTTGCATGTTTGGAACTGCGGTCTAAGATAATTGGGGGGGGGGATATCCTCTCTGCAGAGCTGCATAGACCAAGAGAATAATTTTTTGCATCTAAAAACCTCATATTACAGAAGTGGTTAGTTTGTACCTAATTTGTTTGTAGTTTGTAACTAATTTGATTAGTTAATTTTAAAATTTTATTTTTATTTTTAAAGATTTGGAACTCAAGGGCTAATTTTTTTTAAAGAATTTTTACCATCACAGCAAAATTGAGAGGACGATAGAGAGATTTCTCATTGACCCCTGTCCCTACACATGCACAGCCTCCTGCATTATCAACATCCCCTACCACAGTGGGACATGGGTTATAATTTTCAACCTACAGTGACCCATCATAGTCACTCAGAATCCACAGTTCACCTGAGGGTTTATGCTTGGTGTTGTACATTCTATGGGTCTGGACAGTCATATAATGTCTTGCATCCACCATTAGGAGCATCACAGTATCCTACAGAGTACTTTCACTGCCCTAAAATCCTTTTTGCTCTGCCTATTCACCCTTCTCTCCCTCAACCCCTGGAAACTGCAGATCTTTTTACTGTCTCTAGCTTTGCCTTTTCCAGAATGTTATGAAGTTAGGATCATACAGTTTGTAGCCTTTGCAGATGGGCTTTTTTTCCTTTATAATGTGCATTTAAGTTTCCTCCCTGTTTCTGCATGGCTTAATAGCACATTTCTTTTTAATGGTGACTAATATTGCTTTGCCATGTATACCCTGATTTAGCTATTCACCTACTGAAGGACATCTTGCTTGCTTCCAAGTTTAGTCAATTATGAATAAAGCTGTTATAACCATTCACGTGCAGTTTTTTGTGTGGATACAAGTTTTCAACTTTTTTGGGGTAAATATGAAGGAGCACACTTGCTGATGGTATGGTAAGAGCGTGTTTAGTTTTGTAAGAAACTGCCCAACTGTCTTCCAAAGTGGCTGTACCATTTTGCATTCCCACCAGTGATGAATGAGGGTTCCTGTGACTCCAGTCCTCACCTGCACTTGGTGGCGTCGGCGTTCTGGATTCTGGCCCTTCTGCTAGATGTGTGGTGGCATCTCATTGTGTTAATTTGCCTTTCCCTGAGGACATAGGATGTGGAGCATCTGTTTGTATATGTATTTGCCCTTTGTATATCTTCTACAGTGAGGTGTCTGTTAAGGCTTTTGGGCCATTTCTAAAATCAGGTTGGTTGTTTTCTTATTGTTGAGTTTTCAGTGTTCTTTGTATATTTTGGGCAGCAGTCCTTTAATCAGATGTGTCTTCTGCAATATTTTCTCCCAGTCTGTGGCATGTATTTTCTTTCTTTTGACATTGTCTTTCACAGAGCAGAGCATTTTAATTTTAATGAAGCCTAGCTCATCATTTTTTTCTTTTGTGATCATGCCTTTGGTGTCGTATCTAAAAAATCATTGCCACATGCAGGGTCATTGAGATTTTCTCCTGTGTCATTTCCTAGGAGCTTTATAGTTTTGTGTTTTACATTTATGTCTGTGATCCATTTTGAGTTAACTTTTGTGAAGGGTGAACGATCTGTGTATGCCTTTTTTTTTTTTTGCATGTAGATATCCAGGCATCTGGACACCATTTATGGAAAAGTCTATCTTCGCTCGACTGCCTTATCTTTGCTCCTTTGTCAAAGATCACTTGATGATATTTATGTGGGTCTATTTCTGGGATTTCTCTTCTGTTCCATTGATCTATTTGTCTATTCTTTTGCCAATATAATTTTTTTTTTACTTGTTTTACTTTTGACAAACTAATGTGCCCCCTGGTGGCCATCATGTTCCACCTTTTGTTAGTATAGCTAACCTAGGTGGTGATCATCCTGTTACTGCACTGCAGGCTGCTGGAGCCCAGAAGTGTAAAACACTGATCTGCTGATCCTGTGTTGTCACCCGCTAGCTCCTGTGGAGTCCATTCCTGCTAGGCATCTAAATGTTCACTCTTCCCCTGTGTCCTCCCTCTGTGCCCTCTGTTCTCTCATGCCATGGCCTTGTTAACCCCTCTACTGTCCTTCCAGCATCTAAGCTCTCCCTGGAGGTGGGTGTGGAAGCAGCAGCAGACCCTAATGACCAGTGTGTCCCTGGAAGGACATTAAGACCTTCCAATTCTTTAAGGTGACCCATCCCTGAGACAAGGAACATTTTCCTGGCAGTCTCACTGCCTTTCCCTGCACACCTTACACATGTTGAGGCTGCCAGGGTCTTTGGTCAAAGACCCACTTCCAGAAAAGAGTAAGAAGGGGACACCTGTGTGGCTCAGCCATTAAGTCATTAAGTTCAGGTCATGATCCCAGGACCCTGGGATTGAGCCCCACATAGGGTTCCCTGCTCAGCAAGAAGCCTGCTTGTCCCTCTCCCACTCCCTCTGCTTGTGTTCCCTTTCTCGCTGTGTCTCTCTCTGTCAAATAAATAAAATCTTTTAAAAAACAAAGAAAAGAGTAAAAAGATGAAGAAAGAGGGGGTTCAGGGATGGGGAAAACCAAGAGAAGCAAGGCTTGAAAACACATCTGTGAATTGGGGTATCTGTGATTTAAATAATTTTGTTTTATTTCTCTTATTACTAAATTAGTGTTTGTTGTGGAAGATTTGGAAACTTGACAAGTGAAAAGAAGGAAATAAGAACGTCTTCATAATCCTACCATCAGGAGACAGCCACTGTTTACATCTTAGTTTAGGAACTTAAATACACATTTCCCTACATGATTAAGCCCCTATTCCTATTATTGTCTTTCTTAAGATTTGTGAATCTTTCTGTATTAATCACTTAAAAACAAGTATATATGTGGTATCAATAAAATAGATTTTAAGGGTAGGGGTGGAAGAAATGAGTGAAAGAAACCAAAAGGTAAAAAAAAAAGACGTGAAACACATTGGTGGTCATATATACATACATTCAGGAGATCTGAAGGAGTAATATTTGACTGGAACAGTCACAAAAAAATAGATTTTAAGAGAAAAAAACAAAATGTTTATGGTGATAAGTTCTGGGTGACAGTACTCAAATGATTGCTATTTTCCCTTTCACATTTTAAAAGCTTTTCAGGGGTGCCTGGGTGGTGGGTTAAACCTCTGCCTTCAGCTCGGGTCATGGTCTCAGGGTCCTGGGATCAAGCCCTGCATCAGGCTCTCTTCTCAGCAGGGAACCTTCTTCCCCCACCTCTCTCTCTACCTGCCTCTCCACCTGCTTGTGATCTCTGTCAAATAAATAAATAATTTTTAAAAATCTTTCAAAAAATCTTTAAAAGCTTTTCAAACTTTTTACAGCAAATCCATATTATTTCTATAGTTAAAATAATGGTGTTTAAAAATTTTTTTAAAAAGATTTTATTTATTTATTTGAGAGAGAGTGAGGGCTAGAAAGAGAGCATACCCAGAAGAAGAAAGAGAGGGAGAAGCAGGCTCCTGGCTGAGCAGGGAGCCTGATGTGGGGCTTGATCCCAGGACCCTAGGATCATGACCTGAGCTGAAGACAGATGCTTAACAAACGAAGCCACCCAAGCACCTGGTGTTTAAAATATAAGAAGTAATGTAGAATCTTTATTGAATAAAACAATGTACCCAGCAAAAAGGAGGGGAAAAACAAGAGCTTAATGGGAAATTATTTGCTGGTGGTGAGATTATGGATACTTTTTTCCTTTCTGACTTTTTTGTATCTTTTCAATGTTTATAGTGAAATGAAATGAAAATTAATATAAAATTTAATGAAGGAGCCTATGTATCCATTGAAGAAACAGTCTTTATGAAGCTGTATGAGGAGTTCTAGTGTAACCTGAGCGGACTTACCCAGATTCAGCCTGAGGAGAGTCTGTCAAGTCATCTGTGGGGCCCCTGGGAAGATAAGTTTCCAACTCAAACTTGGGTCCTAACGGAAGCTATGGAGTTTCCACAGATGGCTTTGGTTTGTGACCTTGACCAACAGTAAAGGAGTAGATCCTCTTAATTACGGCCAACAACTTGCCAGGGGAAGCAGAACCCAAGATTACGTGCTTGGCCCGTGCCTCTGACACCAAGCCCCAACTTCCAAAAGCGATCTGCAAAGGGTAACTTCCAGCCCCTCTGCTTTGTGGCAGCATCTTTTTTTTTTTTTTCTTTTTAAGAGAGAGAGAGAGGGTGCATGTGCACGTGCACGCATGTGTGGGGGGGCGGGGGTGGGAGGTGGAGAGAGGGGCAAAGGGAGAGGGAGAGAGAGAATCTCAAGCAGGCTCCATGCCCAGCGATGTCTGGCAGCTTTTTGAAAGGAAAGTGCCTGCCCTGCTCCTTTTCTGGGCAGGTGCACTGTTCCCGCCTCAGTCCCCACCAGGTGATCCGGACTGGGTTAACTTCCAGAGGTGACAGCGGGAGGCAGCCAGAGGCAAGGTTGATTTGAGAGTAAGCAAGAACCCCAAATGGCCATTGACAAATATATATGACATATACCTACAATGGGATATTATTCAGCCTTATAAAGAAAGGAAGTCCTGTCACACACTGCAACATGGATGGACCTGGAAGACATTATGCCAAGTGACATGAGCCAGTCACAGAAGGTCAAGTACTTCATGTTTCCACTTATAGAAAGCATCTAAAATAGCCACACGTGTAGAAGTAAACAGTAGATGGTGGTTACTGAGGGGCAGGGGAGGAGGGATAGGGAGTAGATGTTTAATGGGTACCCAAGAGGAACAAGTTCCAGAAACCTGCTGTAAAACATAGCACTGGCAGTTAACAATGACGCATTGTGCACTGACAAATTTGCTAAGGGTGAATTTCACATTCGGTGTTCTTACCACAAAAACAGAGCAAAACGAAACAAAACCCGCAGCAACAACAAAGGGGCACAAGGAAACTTTTGGAGGTGACGTGAATGTTTTTTATCTTGATTGTAGTGATGGTGACATGAGTGCATGCTTATGGTCAAATTCACCAAATTGTGTCCACTAATTATAGGCAGGTTTTTTCGCTTGTTTTGTTTTGTTTTTGTTTTTGTATACAATTATACCTTCAGGAAGCTGGGGAAAAGAAGCATGCTCAGATCAAGGGCTGGAGAAGGCATGAGTGAATGCCTTGGGGACCGCAAAGCTGGTGCCAAATTGAGGGGACAAGCTTCTCAGTTGAGAGAGATCATCTTGACATGGGCTCTCTTCCAGAACTGCACGCTGTAAGGAGGTAGGAGCAGGATAGTACAGCACTCGGGGGGAAATAATCTAGATGAGGAGACAAGGCACGTGACCCAAAATAGGAGCTATCAACTTTTCCTTGCTGCATCCCCAGAGCACACTGCTTCCTGCTCCTGCCTGCCTCTGAGATGCTCACCGTGTCCTGTCACCCAGACAGAGAGAAGAGCAGGTGTATTACAAACTCTGGATTCTAAAGACGGAAACTGAGGCAGAGCCCCCACGATGGGGCAGGTGGGGGGATGGTCTACTCAGCGCCCCTGGCAGCCGGCTGGCTGTAGAGTTGAGAAGTCAGAGTCTTAGACTCTCACCACCATGTTCTCTATTCATACATTCGTCTCTCTGTTGATATCAAATCATGGGCATTGTTGTTGGAAGGAAAGCTCAAATCCAACAGGATCCAGTGAGAAAGGAAGAGCTTCATTATTCGCCCATTCTGAGTTTACCATAATTATTGCCATCTGGTATTACAAAGGACTCAACAGAAAAACCTCTAGTACGCTTGCAGAGGGAAGCACAATAGCAATTCAGATTCCAGTCCTTATCTCTCACAGCCATGGCTACTTACTGGAAATGGCAGCAACTCCCCAAATTAGAAGGCCTGGCATACCTTCATTATTTCATTACAGTGTCCGCCCACCCTTGCAGGAACAGAGCATTGCCTGCTGTGCTATGTTGCTCAGAGGAGGTTGTCAGCATGGGGCTGACATCCTGGGGAGATCGCAGGCCTCACAGGCTGAGACCAGCCCCAATCTGCAAATGCAGGGACCTGGAGGGCAAGAGAAAGCTCTTGGGTCTACCCTCACTGATCTTACAAGGGAAAAGGAGAGAGACGAGTTGAAGTACACACATCTCGCCAAATGTCCCCGGAGTTTTTGTGAAGTGACTTCTTCAGTCATGCCTGATCATTTGGGGGATGTTCATTGAAATTATTCAACAACCATTTATCGAGTGCCTACTATATGCTGGGCACCAAGCTATGTGTCAGAGATGCAAAAACTGAGGAGCCACACCCATGGTCTCAATGAACTCACCCCTGGTCCTAGTGGGACATTTGTGTTCTTCTCTTTGGCTCTTGACCTCTGTGCTCTCCTGTCATGACCTTTTTCCACTTGTATTCAAAACCAACTCTGAAAGTGCATGAGAAGACGGTTTGCCCAGTATCAGGCAATATTTATCAAGTTCTGATTATGTGCTAGGGATGTTAATATTACAGTTACCTGCAGGCGTTACCTCAGCTCTCACTGAAATAAGTAGATGTTATAATCACTGTCCCCATTTCACAGATGAGGAAACTGAGGGACAGAGAAATTAAGAAATTAGCCAAATGACATACAGATAACATCTGGTAGAAGTCTAGAATGCTCAGGCACCTGGGTGGCTCAGCTGGTTAAGCGTCTGCCTTTGGCTCCTGTCATGATCCCAGGGTCCTGGGATTGAGTCCCACATCGGGCTTCTTGCTCTGCGGGGAGCCTGCTTCTCCCTCTGCCTTTCTCTCCCATGAATAAATAAATAAAATCTCAAAAAAAAAAAAAAGAACTCTAGAACATTCAACACTATTGTCCTCTCTTATTCAAGTTGTAAGGATGGGAACTCTTAGGTCAGTAGGCTGTGGGTTTGGTCTGCGTGGGGTAGGGGGCTCAGACGTGTGAATAAAACACACCTACTGTGGTCCACGTAAGGACAGACTTAACGGAGTAGGTCCAGCTGATGGTAATGGAATAAAGTCTGTGCCCGGCTCCAGAGTTGGGTGACCTGTGATAGACTGGGAAGTGGGCCACTCAGTTTGGGAAATCCAACTAGCGGTGACGGGCAGCCTTGGGGATAGGTGATTCTCATGTGGCAATGCAACCTCCCTGGTGGTCTAGTGGTTAGGATTCAGCGCTCTCATGTGGCAATGGAAAAGTCTAGGAACTGGAAATATTGTGGAAATCCAGCTAGACAACCAGGTGGTCATAGGCAGAAGAGTCTGGGACAGGTAATTCCTGGGCACATTAGTGAGAAGAGCAAGGTTCTTGACTACCTGGCAGATTATTGATACATGATCTTAGGTATACTTAGGATCCCAATAAATAGGTCCCTTTTTCTCTACTTGAGTTTTAATCCAATTAAAAGATAAGAATCAGACAACAGAGGCCTTCATCTTACTGACAAAGCTGATATGGAAAAATGGCTTATATCAATAGGGGAGGGAGTGTCCTTATACTGAATCCCAGAATAAGGCAGATTTACTCCTTAGTCACAGCAACACCTGGCCACCTTGGGCCTCTTCAATAGGGACAGGACTATTTCATCACAAGGACGAAAGTACAGAGGACTCATGCTATCTGTGGGCAGCAGGGAGTCAAGCTTTGTACGCTCAACATGTTTATTACCCAATAAATTACCCTCCCCCACCCAAGGGTGTACCAGTGGGGCGTCTACACATAAGGACCCAGCAGGAGGATGCAGTTTCCCCCGTATTCCTGCTTCTGTTAACATGGGACACTGGGGAGCAAGAGAGAGACACCATTGTTAGGACTGCAAGGCAAAGTGAAGGACAAGTTACAGAAGTAAGGCAAAGGTCCAGTTGCTTGAACTGGAACAAAGATCAGGAAGTCAGCGAAAATGTTGCAGGGTAAGTTTCTACATATTGGGTCAAATTCCCAGCCAGGAAAAGTCACCAATTGCAACAGCTTTCTAACTGGCTGTTCTCTGTCCACTATGGCTCCACTATGGTCTGTTTGCCACATGGCAGCCAGAAAGGACTTGAGAAATTCAGAGTGTAGCACTTGTTGGGTCCGTTATCAAAGAAACGAGACTGAGACAAAGTGAAAGTTATGTAAAGCCTTATTTTATGCCAAGCATCAGAAGTCAGACTGACCGGCCAGGGCCACCTCCGAAGAGAGCGACCCCCCCCTTGGTCTTACAGGTTAGTTTTATAGGGCACAACCACAGAACTTTATATATGTGGCTTTGGCTGATTGGATGTTTCCACCTGTCTGGGCTTGTTTTAGATGTGTGTTTTAGCAATAGTTACCTGGAACTGATATCAGTAATTGCGGAGGCATTTATTAAACAACAAAATGTCTACCTAGGCAACATGGAGTCACTATGGCTAAGTAGGCCCAGGCAGGCTCTAGGGGTTTAACAGGTTTTCACGTGGAATCGGCCCCAACACACTCATCTCCTCAGTCCTTTCAGTGTCTTCCCACTGCCTGGCCTGCCAGGCACCATACCACCTGTCTCTTCTCAATGCTTACAACTCCTCTGCTATTCTTCTCTACCCTTGTATGAGCTTCAGCCCTACTGGCCTTATTTGGTTCTCTTGAACACTCCAAAAGTTGTTCTTGCCTCAGAACTTCTGCATTTGTCATCCTCTTGGACTGACAGATTACCCTGCAATTTAGTAGTTGACTACCACCACCACTGTATTATTTTTCATGATTTTGTGGGTCGGAAATTTGGGCAGAGCTCAACTGGGCAGTTCCTCCATTCCTCATGATATTGATGTTAGTCACCTACTGGTATTCAGCTGGTGGCTGGTCTGGTCTGGCAGGTCTAAGATGACCTTACTCATATGTCAGTCTCTGGGCAGGGACAGCTGGAAGGCTCTTCTCACTTGGTGGGTCAGGGGTCCCAGAATAAGTGTCCCAAGAGATAAGAAGTGGAAGATGCCTATCTCTGATGGCCTGGAAACTGACCCAGCATCTGTGCTGCTATATTCTATTGGTCAAGGCTGTCATGGAGCCTAGACAGATTCAGAGGATCCAGCTAGATTCATAGATCCCATCTGTCAATGGGGAGAGAGGCAGAGAATATGTGGCTCTCCATCGTTTGCCCCAGAGTGAAATGCTCTTCTCCCAGATGTTCACTTCCCCAGCTTTTTAATGCCCAGGCCTCAGCTCAAATGTTACCCCTCACCATTGTATGGGATTGCTGGGCCCCACTGCCCATCCCATGCTCTAATGCTATCACATGGTATATTTTTTATCCTCTTTGACCTCAAAGTTGTCATCATTTGAAATTAATGTGTTTATCTGTCTTTCCCCCCAAGTGGCATGCAAACTGGAAGCTTGTCTTGTTCACATTTTCCTCAAGGGCCTAGAACAGTGTCTGGCACATAGTAAGCACTTAATTCCACATTGTGGAATGAATGAGTTTAGAGAACTGGCCAATTTGGAAAGTACTGGCTCCTGTCTTTCAGCCCAATTCCATCACACTTTCTTTAAATAAACATATGCAGGTGTCCTCTGGAACTTTTTCCTCACCTGCTTAGACCAGCCATTCTCAACTTGCCTGTCATTAAAATCATCAAGATAGCTTTTAAAAATTCCAATGCCTACCCACTGGCTTATGCAAGAATTTATTCAAAATGAATCAAAGACCTAAATGTAAAAACAAAATGGTAAAACTCCAAGGAGAAAACATAGGGGCAAATTGTCATGACCTCAGATTTCACAATGGAATGACACCAAAAACAAAATCAATGAAAGATGAAAATAGGTGAATCAAATTTCATCAAATTTAAAAAAAATTGTGTGTCAAAGGACACTATCAAGAAAATGAAAAGATCCTCTACAGAATGGGAGAAAATATTTGCAAATCATATATCTGGTGAGGATCTGATATCCAGAATATATGCAGACCTCCTACAGCTAAACAACAATAAAAAGACAAGCCAACCAATCTAAAAATGGACTTAGATGGACATTTCTCCAAAAAAGGTATACAAACGGACAACAAGAACATGAAAATATGTTCAACAACGTTACTCATAAGGGAAATGCATATGAAAAGCACAAGGAAAACCAATTTATACCCACTAGAATGCTATTTAAAAAAAAAGAGGGATTGCAATACAACTCTTGGTAAGCATGTGGAGAAATTGGGATGCCTGGGTGGTTCAGTCGGCTGGGCATCAGCCTTCAGCTTAGTTCATGATCCCAGAGTCCTGGGCTTGAGTCCCACAGTGGGCTCCTTGCTCAGCGGGGAGTCTGCTTGTACTCTCTCACTCTCTCTCTCTCTCTGACAAATAGAAATCTTAAAAAAAAAAAAAGAAGGATGTAGAGGGATTGGAACATTTTTGGAAGGATTATAATATGATACAGCCACTATAGAAAACTGCTTGGCAGATCTTCCCAAAGTTAAATTTACCACATGATCCAGCAATTCTACTTCTACGTATGCAACCAAAATATTTGAAATCAGATATTCAAAAAAAGAATTTGTACTTGAGGGGCACCTGGGTGGCTCAGTGGGTTAAAGCCTCTGCCTTCGGCTCAGGTCATGATCCCAGAGTCCTGGGATCGAGCCCCGCATCGGGCTCTCTGCTCAGCCAGGAACCAGCTTCCTCCTCTCTCTGCCTGCCTCTCTGCCTACTTGTAATCTCTGTCTGTTAAAAAAATAAATAAAATCTTAAAAAAAAAAAGAATTTGTACTTGAATGTTCACAGCAGCATTCTTTACAATAGAATACAATATGACATTCTTTACAATAGGGAAAAAGCAGAAACAACTCCCATGTCCATCCACTGGACAATACTGGACAAACAAAACATGGCTTATCCATGCACTGGGGTATTATTCAGCTATAAAAAGAATGAGGTGCTGACACGTGCTACAACATGGCTAAACCACGAGAAGATGACGCTACATGAAAGACAGCAGACACCCAAGGTCACATATCCTGTATGAGTCTATTTATATGAAATATCCCCAATAGGTAAATCCAGAGGCTGAAAGCAGATTAGTGGTTTCGAGGGTGTTTCACCCTGAGGGGTGAGTTCCCTCTTACTCAACCTGCTCAGGTATTGAATTGTTTTGTATCATCAGGTATGCTGATTTCAGAGAGCTATGCCCGGTGACTCACAGGAGGTTAGTCGCTTTCCAACCATTAAAGCACATTTGAATATACATCACTTCATTGTTCTCTAATGATTCAGAAGACCTATGGCACTTTAGAGTGTTTTCAATCATCTCTTCAAGCCTGTTAAGAGAGCATGTGCATTAGCATCACTTAGCGTGCTGGTAAAAAAATGCAAATTTCTGGGCCCCAATCCAGACCGTGAAATCTGAGCTGCTGGAATTAGAGACCAGGAATTTTTAAAAAAACACTGTGTTTATTTTTTTAAAAAAAGATTTTATTTATTTACTTGACACCCCTACACTCTGTGTTTATAAAGGTGGCTCTCAGGGCGCTTGGGTGGCTCAGTCAGTGAAGCGTCTGCCTTCGGCTCAGGTCAAGGTCCCAAGGTCCTGGGATGGAGTCCTGCATCAGGCTCCTTGCTCAGTGGGAAGCCTGTTTCTCCCTCTCCCTCTGCACCTCACCCTGCTCATGTTTCTCTCTCTCTCTCAAATAAGTAAACAAAATCCCAAAAAAAAGAAACTGCTTTAAAAATTAATTAATTAGTTAGTTAATTTTAAAAAGTAAATAAAAAGTGGCTTTTCTGTGCACTACTGGAGAATGACTTCTTTAGTTTATTGCTCTGAGCGAAAATTCAATTCACTGTGTAGGAGCCATAGAAAGTAGGAGACTGAGTTGAAATTGCTTTACTTCTCTGACACATATTGGATATAATTTTTCTTCAGTGAATAGCTATTATTAGTTTCTAACTTGTTATTTGCACATCTGCCTAAGAACAGGGGGTGTAAAGTTCAGTGATACAATACCCTAACAGAGTACTTGACTGTCTATCTGAAAATGTATTCATATATTCTTTCTGAAAAGGTGCCAAAATAGTTTTACGCAAATGATTTTGTATCTTCAAGAGATATACCTATTTCCTGTTTTCAGCAGGGTACTTCGTCCTCATTGGATCCCAAACAACTCTAGTATCAGTAACAGGTGTCATTCCGTCTTCTCCCTTTCTTTCCTGAGCCTGCACGCTACACAACTTACTTCCACTAAGTGGCGCTCTTTCGCCAAAGTGAGGGGCTGAATTGACATTGAGTGCCCCCCCCCACCGTGGGAAAAAATAACTCAGCTCTATAGCTAGCCTTTGTTCACTATTCAGAGAATATTTTTTATGCTCAAAAGTGACTACAAAATTAGAAACAATCAGGACTTCTCAATTGTTTAAAGAACACCATTTATTTAAGTGAAATCTTGTGTTCCGATTTGAATGAAATCCAGACTAGAGCGCGCGGGAAGGAGGTGGGCAGGACTGCAGAGGTGGGGGTGAGCTGGGAGGGATGACACTGCGTCTCCTCGAGGAGAGGTCATCATTTGGGCAGGAGCGCTGGCCCGGTGATAGAGGCCATTGCACCAATTCTGGATATACAGTGTCTTCAAGGTCCAGACGCAGGGCAAGGTTAGGCTTCATTCTAAGAATCCCAACTTGGATGTCCAATCCAGGGAGTGGTTTGTGACAACTAGAGATGCCAGGCCTCCACGTGGGTTCAGCTAGGGGAATACGTGTACGCTCATGACATTGGCCTCCAAAGGCTGGGGAAGCAGGAAATACGTGGGGAGCTTTGACACTCAGGAATGAGGAGAGTTGACAGAGGTGCTGGGAACACAGCCAAGCAGGCTAGGTTCAGGGCAGGACATGGGCCTTGGGGGTAAATGAGGTAAAAGGCATGGGAACTGAGAATTTAGGTCAAGAGCCCAGGCAAATGGACCTAACAGACATCATGTTTCAGGACCCTGGCAGGTCACCACATCTACTGTCACACTTAGTTTGACCAGAAGTCCTAATTAGACACCTGGGAAATGCATTGCACTCAATGGCTGGATATACTCCTTGGAAGTAGTAGTAATACATGCTTTCAAAAGGGATTGCTTTAAAAAGGGAGGGACGTCAACAAATCAAGACCTCACAGTATTTCCAAAAGCCTATTGAATTGTGCCCAAACTGATTATGGCTTTAGAAGAGGGAGATTTTTAGTGTCGAAGAGAGCTCTTTGGTCTCTTTTGATGTCTGTCTTCCATTTCTCTCTCTCTCTCTCTGTCTCCTGCCTTCTAGCTACAATTACTGGGATAGTTCTCCTGCCACATTCCTCTTTTGGGTCCCTTGTGACTTCCTTCATTACTCACTCTTCCAGGACTCTGGGTACTCACAGGGGAAGTTTTCTTCTCGTGGACATTTCCAGTTCCCTGTTGTGCTGGGTCTCCTTCCAGAATGTTATTTATTTCCTCTTGAGGCTTAGTCTTTTTTTTTTTTTTAAGATTTTATTCATTTATTTGAGAAAGAGCAAGCACAAGAGGGAGGAGGGGCAGGGAGGAGAAGCAGATTCCCCACTGAGTGAGGAGCTGGATGGAGGGCTTGATTCCAGCACCCCAAAATCATGACCTAGGCCAAAGTCAGACACTTAACACTTAACCGACTGAACCACCCAGCCACCCTGTGGCTTAGTCTTAAGCTCATCATATGCACATTTACCCAAATGATAAATGGTGTCATTCTCTACCTCATTTCCCTGGACTTTATCTTTCGTAGCTCCTAGCTACTGTGTCAATGGCTGCTTTCCATTCTTAGATATGGGCCTAACTCAATAATTGTTTTTGTTTTTTAAAAAATATTTAATTAATTAATTTATTTATTTGACAGGGGGTAGGCAGAGAGGGGAAGAGTGAGCTCACATAAGCAGGGGGAGCAGCAGAAGGAGAGAGAGAGAAACAGGCTCTCTGCTGAGCAGGGAGCCTGATGTGGGGCTCAAACCTGGGACCCTGGGATCATGAACCCTAGCCAAAGGCAGACGCTCAGCTGACTGCGTCACCCAGGTGCCCCTAATTCAAGAATTGTAACCATATCTTTACCCGTAGCATCTAACCCACTTTATGAAGATCAGGCCCACAGGGCCAGCCCAAGCCCCACTACACAGAACTCCATTCTCCCAGTATTGACCTAATCCACACTATTGGGATCCTGGGTTTTTTTCCATAGTTTTTCCAATTTCTCTGCCTAGTGCTTCAAGCTTCCTGAAAAAGCTGAGTTTTCCTACGAAGCAAAAGTACTTGGCAATGGTCCTGGTTTCCTGTCTAGCTCTTACTAGCTCTTTCCTCTGCAGTAGGAGGACGAAGAGCCCTAGTCACTAGCCAGTCATCTGGTGCTTCTCAGATAATTTCCCAGAACAACCACTCTTCTCCGCCTACATCTCCATTATTCTCCCAAAACTCTTGTGGCCATGTCCCATCCTCCTAATATTAATGCTTTATTTATTCACACTTGAACTTTCCAGGGTTTTTTTTTGTTGTTTTTTTTTTTTTTATTTTCCTGCCAACTTTTAGGCATTTTTTTCTTGCTATTTCTATTAAATTAAATTAATTCATTATTTTTATTTTTAAAAATTTTTAAAAAATTAATTCATTATTTTTAAGCTCAATCCATGTAAATGTCCCATCTTCAGTTTTGCCTTAAAAAAATAAAATTCAGGGGCACCTGGGTGGCTCAGTGGGTTAAAGCCTCTGCCTTCAGCTCAGGTCATGATCCCAGGGTCCTGGGATCGAGCCCCGCATCAGGCTCTCTGCTCTGCGGAGATCCTGCTTCACCCCCTCTCTCTCTGCCTGCCTCTCTGCCTACTTGTGATCTCTGTCTGTCAAATAAATAAATAAATAAAATCTTTAAAAAAAATTCATTAGAACACAGCTATGCTCATTCATTTATATGTTATCAATGCAGCTTTTGTACAAGGGAGCTGAGTATTGTGACAGACAAAGCCTAAAATATTTACTGTCTGGTTCTTTTTAAAAAACATTTTTAAAGATTTATTTATTTGACAGAGAGAGAGAGAGAGAGAGCAAGCACACGCAGAGGGAGAGGGAGAAGTGGGCTCCCTCCTCAAGGGGAGCCCAACACAGGGCTCGATCCCGGGACCCCGGGATCATGACATGAGGAGAAGGCAGATGCTTCATCAGCTGAGCCACCCAGGCACCCCTACTATCTGGTTCCTTACAGGAAATTCTATTGACCTCTAATCTTGTCTATCCCTCTGTTTTTTAAATTTTAGTTTTGTTTATTTATTTTTTGTTTTATCAAAATAAGATATGCTTCTTGTAGAAGATTTTGAAAGAACACAAAAACAGAAAAAAATTACCCACAATCATATCATCCAAAGGGTGGTAGAGTTCCTTCCAGTCTTTCCTCTGTGGTGTTTTCTTCACAGTTTTTCTTTTTTTTAAAGATTATTTATTTATTTGAGAGAGAGAGGAAGAGAGAGAGAAAGAGAAAGAGAAAGAGAGCATGAGTGGGGGGAAAGGGCAGAGGGACAAGCAAACTCCCAGCTGAGCAGGGACATTGATGCAGGATTTGATCCCAGGACCCTGGGATCAGACCTGAGCCAAAGGCAGACACTTAACAGACTGAGCCACCCAGGCATCCCTCTTTACAGTTTTTCTGATAGACTTCATTTTTTTATTTCATCCAAAAGTATTTCAGGATGTATCTCTAAAAGATAAGTAATCTTTAAGAAATATAAATACATTATCATTATATCATCTGTAAATAACAGTAATTTCATAGTGTTATCCTATATCCAGTTAGTATTCAAATTTCCAATTACTTAAAAAATGACATATTGAATGATAATCTGGATCCATATTAAGTTTAGGCAGGATATGAGACTGATGTGTCTTTTTAAATTTTTTTTTAAGGTTTATTTATTTGAGCAAGAGAGAGCACAAAGGGAGAGGGATATGCAGGGAGCCTGATGTGGGGCTTGAAGCCAGGACCCTGGGATCATGACCTGAGCCAAAGGCAGACGCTTATGCAACTGAGCTACCCAGGCACCCCTGATATGTCTTTTTTTAAAAAATTGAGATAAAAGTTACACATACCCATAAAATTTATGAATACACATGCACATAATATCTACACATGATTAACTCTGCTATAAAATATTTCATACAAGTGTTTTTATGGACATATATTTTCATTTTCCTTAGATAAATATCTAATAACGGAGTAGTTCTGTTACAGGGGAGGTGTATGTTTTTTTTTACAGGAAGCTTTTACAGTTTACAGGAAGCTCTCATACTGTTTTCAGGGAGATTTTTCCATTTTGCACCTCCACCAAAACTGTCGTGTGGCTGCCCTAGGGAGCGTAGCATTAATCTCCCACCCAGAATAGGTCTGCATGTCAAGAGTGAAGATGTTGTACACACCAAAACAGTATGAAAAGATTTATGAATCACATGATGGGACTTTCTGGGGCAAGCAGTGTAGACACAGGCAGGATCTAACTGCCTTTTTTTTTTTTTTTTCAAAGATTTCATTTATTTATTTGGGAGAAAGAGAAACAGAGCACAAGCAGGGGGAGGGGCTGAGAGAGAAGCAGATACCCTGCTGAGCAGGGAGCTAGATGTGGGACTTGATCCTGGGACTCTGGTATCATGAGCTGAGCCAAAGGCAGATGCCCCATGACTGAGCCACCCAGGCACCCAAGGTCCTGACTGTCTTGAGTGAAGGAGGAGGGTGAGTGGCATGTGGAATTGGGTTTTTTTTGTGGCTAGAGGGCAGGTCAGCATGGGGGGCTTGTTGGTTTGGCTTCCAGCAGTGCCAAGGGGGGGTACCTGTAGGCTTTCTTATAGAACTGCCTGTATGTGGGATGAAAGGAAGAATGTCAGGCTTGCAATCTATCAGCAGTCAGACATCAAAAATAGCATCGGCCTCATTAGTATACTGCCTATGTCTGTGTTTGTATATAAATGCATGTACTTACAGACAGTTTGTACTTGATTTGATTTCTAAAACCCAGTCCAACAACATCTGTTTTTTAATGAAATATTTAATCCATTTACATTTAATGATATTATCGACGTGCTATGGGTTGAAGCCTACCAAGTCATTATTTGTTCAATCTATTCTTTTTTTTTTAAAGATTTTACTTATTTATTTGACAGAGATCACAAGCAGGCAGAGAGGCAGGCAGAGAGAGAGGAGGAAGCAGGCTCCCTGCAGAGCAGAGAGCCCCGATATGGGGCTCCATCCCAGGACCCTGGGATCATGAGCTGAGCCGAAGGCAGAGGCTTTAACCCTCTACCACCCAGGCGCCCCTGTTCAATCTATTCTTTATTTGTTCCTCTGTCTCTCCTTTCCTGTCTGCTTTTTGAGTAAATTGAATTTTGTTTAGTATTGCATTCTGATTTCTTTTGATTTCTTGGGCTTTTTATGTATACTTTTTAGTATATTTAAATTTTTTATGGTTACAATATGCATCATTCATTTATCATAGACTACTTAGAGTGAATATTGTATTATTTCACATGAAATATAAATATCCTACAACAGCATAATTCCATTTGCTGTGGTTGTTCTAGTTATTATGTCTGCCTGACAAGTGACCCCCAAATTTAGTGAAATAAGCAAACATTTATTATGCTTATGGATTCTGTGGGTCAGGAATTTGGACAGGATACAGCTGGGGATGAATTCTCTCTCTTCATTCATACCCAGAAACTCAGTTAGAAGACTTGAACCCTGGGGACTGGAATTATCCAAAGGCTCATTTATTTGTTTATCTGGCATTTGACTCTGGTTGTCTGGGTCTGTCAGCTGGAACTACACACAGCCTCTCTATGGGGCTTTGTGGCAATATGAGGGCTGCATTACAGAATGACCATCTGAGAGAAAGACAGACTTGGGGGGAAGCCTAACTAGCCTTTATGACCTAGCTTTGGAAGTCACTCTGTATCTTTTGCCACATTCTACTTGTGAAGACAGCTGTTGCAAAGCCCAGGCCATATTCAAGGGGAAGGAAATTAGACTTCACCCTGTTATGGAAGGAGTGTCAAGGAGCAACTATGGGACCAGAAGGATTTCTTGGCCTTTTTGGAAAAAATGCACTTGACCACAGTCTGCCGTCTGGCCACAGTTCATCCCTTCTCACATGTAAAATAGGTTCCCTCCTTCCCTGCGACTTCCTGAAGTCTTGTACTTGGATAGGATCAGGCTCAGTCTCAATGTCTAGGATGTCATCCTCTACATCAGACCCACATGTGGATGAGGCACCTTGAGGTACACCTTCTTATCTGCAAATCATATCTCCATCTGAAGGCCTGTAAAAGAGACAAGTTATCTGCTTCCCCACCCAAACCAATGGCAGTGGGACAGCCATATGACAAGGAGTACAGACACTGACATTCAGAAGATGAGAGGACACAGGAGGTGCCCGAGAGGAACTGGTCCATGGTCATTGTGAAATCCAGCCAGAGACATGTTCCCAGTTCCTTGATTGGGTCCTGATCCTTCTTTCTGGGAATGGTTCTCCATGGTCCTTGTCTCTACCCTCAGCTCTTTCTTCTACCCTTTATGTCATCTTTTCTTTTTTGTGTGAAATGCCCAGTGTTTGAAGTTGCAGCGTTTTTAGATGCTTCCTGTTGGTAGTAGTTTGGAGGTCCAAGGTCTTCTTTTCATTTTGCATCATCTATCTCTCTTTTTAGTTCAAGCTGAGAGTGTTTTCATTACTGCAATTCTCTTTAAAGCTTTGTGATCTTTCTATGAATTTATGTGAGATCACATTAGACAAAAGCTATACCCAGACATTTCACGGAGATAAATTCTTCTCTATTTTGGGATTCCTGTAAAGCTGCAGAGGGTCGACATCCTTAACATTCTTAGAAACTGTACTGTCGAAAAAAAAAAAGAAAGAAAGAAAGAAAGAAACTATACTGTCATAGGAAAATATTTGTAGCATGCTCCTGGGATCCTCAGAGAGCTTTTAGTCTCACTGAATATTTCTTGGAGGCAACTATTTAGATCTCACTGAGGTCTAAACAGATGACCCTGTAATCGCACACAGGATTTGACCATTGTTCTAATGCTCTTTCTACATTTGAGAATTTTGAAAATGTTGGAAATGATAAACTGATCTTTTTAAAAAAAGATTTTATTTATTTATTTATTTATTTACTTACTTACTTATTTATTTGAGAGAGAGAGCACACAAGCAGGGGGAGGGACAGAGGGAGAGAGAGAGAGAATCTCAAGCTTACTCCCCACTGAGTATGGAGACCTATATTGGACTTGATCTCATGACCCTGAGATCACGACCCACTCTGAAATCAAGAGTCAGATGCTTAACTGACTGAGCCACCCAGGTGCCCCCAGATTTTTTTAACCTAGGAAATTCTGGATCCTTCATATTTTCTAAAAATTTCACTTAAAAAGGTAATGATTCACTGTTCAGCTCTTGTCTCGCCTCCCTCATTTTACGATAGGGAGCTAGAAGAATCCGGGAAGAGCCTCTGACACCCTCCCTGGGATTCTCCTTGAAGAGAGTATCCAGGTTATTAGGTATAATTTATATTTTACACATTACCCTAAGCAGCACTGTTGCAAAATTTTCTACCAATATATAATAAAGTTCCTTTCCTTCAATTTCCAATAATATTTCCTTCATGTTTCTTTTAGCTTACTGACGATTTTCTCAAGAGTCATCAGCCTTCTGTTAACAGTGTTCCTGAGGCCCTTCACACTTTCATTAACACTCTCCTCGAAGTCCTTCCAGCTTCTACCCACTGCCTGGTCCCAGAGCCACTCCCACGTGCTTTGGTTTAATTTGTTTGTTTATTTTGTACATTACAAAGTACGGCACTCTCTCTTCTAGTTAATTTGGTTGCATGAGCAAAAGCAATGCCTATTAGACTCATGAATTCTGTGGGTCAGGAACTTGGACAGGACACAGTGGGGATGGTTGGTCTTTGCTTCTCAGTGTTGGGAACTCAGCCAGAGGACTTGAAAGCTGGGGCCTGGAAACGTCTAAAAGATCATTCATTCGTATGCCTCGCAGTTGATGTTGGTTCTTGGCTGGGACATTAGCCGGGGCTATTAGCTGAAACATTTACATGTGGGCTCCCCAGGTGGCCTGGGCTTCTTTACAACATGGTTATAAGGGTTCCAAGAGAAAAAAACCAGGTAAGTGGCATATCGCCCTTTATGACTTAGCTCTGGGAGCATTATCCCTATCAATGATCCTATCCACAGAAATTTAATAGAGGTGACTTGAGTGATGACACAGAGAAATCAGTGCCATCGAAAACAGAATTTATCCCCTGTAGTTTCCTAGAGAAGGAAGCATGCAATGCCAGGTAGGGCAACCAGGAAAAGCACCACGTTTGTCAGGAGGCAGAAGCAAGAGCTAGGGGAAAGCGTGCCAGGGCTTTTATTGTATTTTCTGTAGGAGAGGCAAGGAAGGCCAGGGGCAACACTTTAGGACTGATAGTCTGCTCCAGAGTGATCTCCAGTGGCCCAGTCCCAGGCCCTGAGGTAATCTAGGGCCAGGTAAGAGAGTTAGGGAAAGGTGTTTGGAGATACGGTCTCAGGAGCAGTTGATCTACATACAAAGGATACGTTTCTGAGTGGTTTTGCATGGCCCTAGGGGAGGCAGTCTCTCCCCCACCAGCAAGGCCTCCCAAGATGTCAAAACATCATAAAATAAAAAACACGATGAACATAATATTTTTTGCCACATTCAAAATTTGGAGGACGTCATAGAGTCCAGCTCATGTTCAAGAGGAAGGTCATTGGACTCCAACTTCTGAAAGCAGAATCAACTGTCTGGAAGAACATGTAACATTAACCTGTTGTGGACATGCTCCCCCACCCCCATACAGTCTGCCACACCTATGCTTTCTCTTACTGCTGTCAAGTGTCTCATTTCTGCACATACTATAAAGCCCGCAATACTATGCTATGAATTTTGCTTTAAACAGTCAGTTGCCCTTTAAAGCAATTAAGAGAAGGGGAAGAAGACCATTTTACAGTCTATCCCTCACTTACCATTTCCAATATTCTTCCTATAAACCCATGCTCTGGAATCAACTTCCTGAAACATGCAGAACATTTATTTGGCATTTATTGTAGACAGCATCTACTTTGAAAAATTATTTTAGCTTTCAATTCTCTAAAATTTTTGGACCGTGGACGGCTTTATGGTTGTATACTTTGAGAAGGTCATCCCCGCGACTCTCAGTCTCCTCGGCTTATCTGTCGCTCAGGACCATTGTTCTCTGGAGGCCCCTCTCCGCTCTTTTATCCCCACCGTCCTGTAATTTACATGTGACTGTGTTACTTGTCTGATTTCTTGATTTGAATTCTGGATTTTGCTCTTCTCACCTCCATTCTGTCATGTAAGATAGTTCCCGAGTCCCTGTAAGTTGGTAGGTGAGTGTAGACGCTTGGTGAAATTCAGTTTTGGTATCTCTGGCAAAGCCTACTTCACGGTAGTGCTGTGTTAGTCCATCGGGAGTCCCACACTAGCTGGTGTTCTCTCCTTCTGTGATATGACCAACCACTGTCTTGGATATCTATATTCTCTGGCTCATTAGGAGTGCAGCCTTAGTTTTGTTTTTTTGGTTTTTTTTTTAGTTGAGCTCCTAATATGCATATGAATTTGGTAGCCTGTTTTTTTTTTTTTTTAACATTTTATTTATTTGACAGAGACACAGAGAGAGAGGGAACACAAGCAGGGGAAGTGGGAGAGGGAGAAGCAGGCTTCCCGCCGAGTGGAGAGCCTGATGTAGGGTTCAATCCCAGGACCCTGGGACCATGACCTGAGCTGAAGGCAGATGCTTAATGAATGAGCCACCCAGGTGCCCCAGGTAGCCTGGTTTTATATCTGAGTAGATACTGTATAGAATGGGTTTTCATTAGGTGTCTTGGGGTCTAAATTAGAGGCTCTTCCTCTCTAAACAAGACTGTTTAAAAAAGCATTTTGATTTTAATAAAACAGAAGCTGTTGGACACCAGGAGACTGGACCTTTATTCTGATTATTTTCCAGGCCAGATATGACCTATACTCTTTGTCCACGAGTGGTAGTCTACCCTCATTCAAATCATGTCTGAGTCCTGAACTGATATGGAACTAGGACAGAGTGGAAGGTTTTGTTTGTTTGTTTGTTTGTTTAAGATTTATTGATTTATTTATTTGTCAGAGAGAGAGAGAGAGCGTGCACAAGCAGGTGGAGCAGCAGGCAGAGGGAGAAGGAAAAGTAGGGTCCCCGCTGAGCAAGGAACCTGACATGGGGCTTGATCCCAGGCCCCTGAGATCATGACCTGAGCCGAAGGCAGATGCTTAACTGCCTGAGCCACCCAGGCATCCCTGAATGAAAGGTTTGACTCCAAATCTTCAGCTCAAACCTCTGCAAATATGACAGGGCAACTATTCTGAGATGAGGAAACATCTGGAAATATCTTACTATTTCACTTAAACAGCAAAAGTTACAAGCTTATCCATTAATCTGTTTGATTTTTTTCATCTTTTTGAAGCACTGATAAAAAAACATTTTCTAATCTCGTATATGTGTAACTATATGTATATATCCCGTAACATTTGATTATTTATCTACCTATCTTCATAACTATCCACCATCTGTCTTTTCACTGACCCATCTTTCTATCCTGAAAGGGCCCTGGGTGGGTCTTGTCTTATCTGGTTTAAGAACAAGGAATTGTAATTTAGATTGTTGATTGGCCCACTTCCTTACCTTCCCCTCCAGGGTTTGAGTCTCAAAGTCTCAGTCCTAAAACCCTAGAGAGCTTTTCCAACCAGGGCCCAGAGAATGGCCCTTGCCAAGAAAAGATGGTGAGGAGAAGAAGGGCATCCTGCCATCAACAAGGTAGGGAACACACCATAAACGTTCACCAGCACACTTAAAGAGATCCAGGAATTTGGAGATGGGAACCCCAGATGTGTGCCTTGACCCAGGCTCAACACAGCTGTGTGGGCCAAAGGAATAAAGAATGTTCCATACCATATCCCTGGGCAGTTGTCCAGAAAATATAGCAAGGATAAGAATTCACTAAACAAGCTCTAGACGTTGGTTTCCTATGTGCCTTTCACCATTTTCAAAAATCTACAGACAATTAATGTGGGTGAGAACTATCTGCTGATCATCAAATAAAGGTATAAAATTGCAAAAAGAAAAAAAACCCACAAAAATCAACCACCTCCCCATTAAAACAAACCCTAGAGGGCTGGATCTGCTTTTCTTACTCTTTCCCACTTCACATCAGTGGCAATAAACACATTTCCCCCATTACTGATTCCAAGGTGAGTGAGTTTCTTGAAAATGAGTACTCCTTTAAGCAAAGAAGGAGAAACAATAAAGAGATTCAGAGAACAAAAGACAATATTCACAGTCTCGTTACTGTCAGTTTTGCTTGATTCTCAAGAGAAGGACAAATGCTCATGTTTTGGAATTAAGGTTGGGGGGAGGTTGAGGCCACAGAGGTAATTTTCCTGGGGAATCTTCCTAATCGCAGGTTATTAAAAACCTTTCTTAGACATCATTTGAAATGACTATGTAATAACCTCTATAGAGTCACTGGAGTTTACTTAATGTTCCCATTAATTGTGAGCATATAGGTTGCTTGCAGAATTTTTCATACATATATTCACATATTTTTGCTGAGATGAACACCTTCCAGCAGGGAGTCGGAGCAATGCAGTTTTCAGCATCCTGGTCTCCGGGTGCAGGAGGGCGCTCAGGAGCTGTTGGCCGCGCCTGGACCTCCCCTCTGCCTGGTAGTCTATTCTCTTCATAATATGCTTTGCTCTTTCCATTAGTATCACTCAGCCTTTGCCATATTTGTTGCAAGTTTATTTCCCAGTTTGCTACTTGCCTTTTAGGGTTTTCGAAAAGTTAAATATTGAATTTTTTTTAAAGATTTTATTTATTTATTTGACAGACAGAGGTCACAAGTCGGTAGAGAGGCAGGCAGAGAGAGAGGGAGAAGCAGGCTCCCTGCTGAGCAGAGAACCTGATGCGGGGCTCGATCCCAGGACCCTGAGATCATGACCTGAGCTGAAGGCAGAGGCTTTAACCCACTGAGCCACCCAGGTGCCCCTAAATGTTGAATTTTTTAAAAAGATTTTTTACTTAGTTAATTTTAGAGAGAGAGAATGGGAACACATGGGAAGAGGGACAGAGGGATAGAGAGAGAATTCTCAAGCCGACTCCCCACTGAACGCAGAGCCCCATGTGGAGCTCGATCTAACAACCCTGAGATCATGACCTGGGCCGAAACCAAGAGTCAGACTCTTAACCAACTGAGCCACCCAGACATCCCTTAATTTGTTTTTATGCTTAGAAAGTCCCTACCCTACCCAGAAATCATATATTCATTTATATACTCCCTTATTCCTCCCTCCCTCCTTTCTTCCTTTCTTACCTCCCCCCCCCTTTCTTTCTCCTCTTTCTTTCTTTCACTTTGAAACATTTAACTCTTTAACTTCTTAGAATTGGTTTTGGGTTTTGATATGAGAGAAGGATTCATATGCATTTTTTCCTTTTGTAACCAAACATCTCAGCGACTTTTATTGAATAACTGAAATTCTTAAGAAGTAAAGCATTTTTTCAAAGAGCAGATTCTGATTTTCTAGTCTGCGGCTCTTGGCAACTTAGTTCTTTGACTGAACAGTGTTCAGAGATTAGCTTCAATAATTCAAAGGTCTATCAGAAATCAGTTTGGGGCAACTGGGTGTCTCAGTTGTTAAGCGTCTGCCTTCGGCTCAGATCATGATTCCAGGGTCCTGTGATTGAGCCCCGCATCGGGCTCCCTGCTCAGCAGAGAGCCTGCTTCTCCCTCTCCCTCTGCGACTCCCCCTGCTTGTGCTCTCTCTCTCTATCTCTGCCAAATAAATAAATAAAATCTTTTAAAAAAGAAAGGAAAAAAAAAGAAATCAATTTATCCTTTAGAAAAAAAAGTTTTATCCATGACAAAACTTTTTTTTCCTTTACCTTTTCCTTTCTTTTCTTTTTTTTTTTTTTTTACTTTTTATTAGACTTTTTTCAACTCAATTCAATATAGTTGAGCAAACATGTCCTAAGCACCTGTAGGTACCAGGTTTCCGTGCATGGCTCTGGATTCTTCATGGCAGTAACATTGACAAATGAGAATAATCAATAATTGAAGTTTTATGAATAAAACTTTTTCAAAACTGAGGTCTACA
This sequence comes from Mellivora capensis, assembly GCA_004024625.1. Classification (NCBI taxonomy): domain Eukaryota; kingdom Metazoa; phylum Chordata; class Mammalia; order Carnivora; family Mustelidae; genus Mellivora; species Mellivora capensis. The sequence continues at coordinate 262,422 of PISX010000029.1, read as the reverse complement.
GAGGAGAAGTTACAGACTGAGGACATGTTGCGGCATCTCTTGAAGTCAGGGACCACGTCTGTTTATTTTCATATACTCACTCAGCCCCTCACCTGGTGCCCGGGACCTGGCAAATGCTCCCATGATTTGTTGAAGAAAGTTGACTTGAAAAGAACTTCTGGCTACTGAAAAGGCTATGAGCCATCGCACTGCTTATTCCCTTTCTCTGGTGCTAGAGTTTTTAAGCCCCTCCGGGAGGCAGGGAATCCAAATGTCCTATAGTTGAGCATATTTTTCTAGAGAGGATTCATATTTTTTAACTCTGAGAAGATTCTATACTGCCACTCCCTCCCAATGAAGAAACGTTGTCCTTACTAAAATATACTCCTGTGAAGAAGATCTTGCAAAGAAAACCTCATTTGATTCACGTAACCATTCTGTGAGACCTGGATTTCAGGAAGACAGAGGGTGTATTTTTAAGCAGAAATAGCACTTGGTTCCTTCAAGGAGCTTGAAAATGTGCTCTCTCCTTCCCCAAGTGCCTCAGAGGTTATTGGTACAGAAAGAACCCCAGCTGGAGGGTAAGTGCTAATAAAATTCACCAGATGGATCAATCAATCGGAAACATCACCTGTTCTAGTGTGTTCTGAGTTGACTTAACAGTAGGCTGTCTTCACTGCCCTTGTAGGCTGGGAATGTCCAGGAAACTTCCCTCTGAGGACACACCCCTCCAGCCCTCCATGAGAACAGTCCCAGCGGTGACCCAGCCTCTGGAAAACATCAGCCTAGCTACACGGCAGGCCTGGTTGGAGAGAACAGAGCCTGTCACTACCTTGCCATCCCCGCAGCCCACATGCTCTGTGTGTGATGGCTGCCATCCTGGGAGGGCTGTCTCAGGGAGGTCCCATTTGTATAAGCTGCTCTGGGTGTGGTAACCTCCCAGGAAGACTCTGGCCCCGGGGCGCCTGGGTGGCTCAGTGGGTTAAAGCCTCTGCCTTCGGCTCAGGTCATGATCCCAGGGTCCTGGGATCGAGCCCCACGTCGGGCTCTCTGCTCAGCAGGGAGCCTGCTTCCCCCTCTCTCTCTGCCTGCCTCTCTGCCTGCTTGTGATCTCTGTCTGTCAAATAAATAAATAAAATCTTAAAAAAAAAAAAAAAAGACTCTGGTCCCTAATGCACGTATGCACACACACACACACCTGTCTGGACACCGTGGTACCAGGAACAATACGGAACAAAACCCGTGATGAGCGCTGGGTGATGCACTGACATGAATATCACACAGTAGACTCACTCTAAAAACAAACCAACACAAAACCCGGGAATGAGTACTCATAAAATTTTGAGGAAAGCAATGCCAAAATGGTCTGTGACATGCGGCTGCTTCTTCCAAGGAAAAGAAATACCAAGATATGCTTGTCCTAGTAAAATCTTTTTTTTCTTTTTTTTTAAACCAAAGGCCAGGCTCAGGGTGAATTTGAGAGTGAGCAGGCGTTCGGTGTGGGGCTCCACTCGGCCGCTCCGGACGCCGTGTGGAAATGTCCACGAGATGGCGCCCCAGTCCAGGCAAATAGTCTCCAGTCTTGGCAGGGAGACAGATTTTGGTATTAATGCCAAAGTCCTGGAGGCAAATTAACACAAGGCCTATTGATTTTTCACCTAGATATTTCAGTTTCTACTAGAAGAATTCCCTTCTCTCTCTCACTCCATACTCATTTTGTTTTAAACAGGCAGCATGTTCCTAAAAAGATGTGTGTAAACTGATTAATTACATTACACACTTCAGGAAATGATTTTTTAAATTATTGGCAATGAGGGGCACCTGGGTGGCTCAGTCATTAAGCATCTGCCTTCAACCTAGGTCATGATCCCAGGATCCTGGGATCGAGTCCCACATGGGGCTCTCTCCTCAACAGGAAGCATGCTTCTCCCTCTCTCATTCCCCTGCTTGTGTTCCCTCTCTCACTGTGTCTCTCTTTGTCAAAGTGAATAAATAAAATCTTAAAAAAAAATAAAAATAAAGAAGTAAATTATTGGCAATGATTCCTACCACTTTATCTGTGTGGTAGAAGGCGTCCTTGATTGGAGTTGGATAAAGGCAGCTTGGGGACAAGGCTCTTCCTGAGGTGTGACATTAGCCAGGTCTCAGGGTCTCAGTTTCTTCACTGAGGATAACAGTAAAACTCACCAGACTATTTAAAAAAAAAAAATGACAACAAAGAACTCTCTTTTATTCGCTGGTGATGCAGACCAAAATATTTACTGGTGAAACCAGATGTGGAATTTATTTTAAAGTATTCTAGGGGAATAAAAGGGCACTCGATGACAGAAAGACCAGCAAGGCTTTGAAAATGAGTGGGGGTCTGTGTGCTAGCGTGCCTACCTTTGTACCTGCTTAAAATGTTCTAAAACGAAAGGTTAGAACACATTCAGCCATGACAAGGCTGGTGTAAATATGGAACCAGATGTTCTAAGTGCTAAATGATTGTAAATTACTGTTCATCTTTCCTGGGCCTCAGTCATCTATGAGATGAGGGATTTGGACTAGCTTAATGGTAAATTCTTTTCACAGTCTGATTTTTATGAATGTCAAACACCAGCCTCTGTTGTAAGTGGTGCACATCTGGGAACAGGTGTCTATTGGGTCAGGCCTCAGTTTCCTAGGATAGAGCTTCCTTGGCCATCCCAATCTAAACTCAGGCCCTCAGACCTCATAGGCAATCTTAGGGTTATCTTCTTCATTGTATTTATCACTACTCACATTATAGACTGAATGTGCCCTCCCTCCCATTTATATGTTGAAGCCCTAATCCCCAACATGACTGTATTTGGAGATAGAGCCTCCGAGGAGGTAATTAAGGTTCAATGGGACCATGTGGGTAGGGCCCTAAGCCAACAGGACCAAAGAGGAAGAGACACCAGGGTCGTGTGCAGGGAGGGAACTCCAGGTGAGGACACAGCAGGAGGGTGACCGGCTGCAAACCACAGAGAGAGGTGTCCGGAGAAACCAACCGTGCGGACACTTTGATCTTGAACGTCCAGCCTCCGGAACTGTGAGAACATTCACTTCTGTTGCTTGACCGATTCAGCCTGGGGTGTTTTGTTATGGCAGCTCTAACGGATGAACATGGTCAGAAATGATCTTTCTGGTTTGCTTTTCTTTCTAATCTGGATCCCCACTCAGAATGTACACAGGGTGGGATGGTGCCTGGCACACAGCACGGCCCCGAGGAACATATGCTCAGTGTATACGCGAATGAGCTTCAGATGCATCAGAGTGGTCGCCCCATGTTTGGTTTGAAGCTCAAAGCCCCTAGGCCAATTAGATGTTCCCCCCCACTCTTGAACTGTGAATTTTGCGAATGTGGAATAGAGAATTTGAACTTGGAGGGCACAGGTGGAGGAGGAGAGGGAGCGTCAGTGACAAAACCTTGCTGGCCGTTCTCACCCTGAGCACCTCGGGCCTTGTAGAATGTTCAGCCGTGCTTTAGGAATCAGAATGTTCTTTACCTGGGGGGAAGAATACACTGTAGCCATGAGTGAACCCCTCATCCTATTTGTTCTAACCTACTGTACAATTTCACCACGGATTTGTGTCGTCAGAAGAATTACCACACAGACTGGGGAATAGGACAGTCCCATTCACATTCAACTGCCCGGATGTTAGAGGGGGCAGTTCTCCTGGATTCCAGAGAGTGTCCTCTAAACACCAAGACCGTTAATCACAAACAATTGCCATTGTCGCAAGTGAAAATAGCACTTTTGGTTGCATGTTATTTATTTATGTCTTCTTCTACACCTTGTTTTTATTTTGTGTTTATTTTTAAAGATTTATTTATTTATTTTAGTTGGGGGATAAGACGCAGAGGGAGAGAAAGAATCCCCAAGCAGACTCCGGCGAGTCTGACTCAGGCTTGATCCCGTGACCCATGAGATCATGACCTGAGCTCAAACCAAGAGTCAGATGCTTAACCAACTGAATCATCCAGGCACCCCTAGATCTTGTTTTTAGAATAAACTTAATTTTGGATTAATTTTAGATTTGTAGAAAAGTTGCCAAGATAGCAGAGAGACACCCTTCTCTCAGCTTCTCCTAAGGTGACGGATCTTTCGTTGGTATGGTACATTTTTCAAACCAAATTCCAGACTTTGTTTGGCTTCCACAGTTTTTCCATTTCTATCCCCTTTCTGCTCTGGGATCCCATCCAGGACACCACACGGCATTTCCTTGTCCTGTCTACCTTGTGTGTAGGCTCTGACAGCCTCTCTGTCTTTTTGTACTTTTCATGAACAAGACATTTTTTTGAAAGATTTTCTTTCTTTATTTGACAGAGAGAGAGAACAAGTAGGCAGAGAAGCAGGCAGAGGCAGAGGGAGAAGCAGGATCTCTGCTGAGCAGAGAGCCTGACATGGGGCTTGATCCCAGGACCCTGGGACCATGACCCGAGCTGAAGACAGATGCTTAAGTGACTGAGCCACCCAGGTGCCCCCCCCCAAGATATATTTTAAAAATATTTTATTTATTTATTGTCAGAGAGAGAGCACAAGTGGGGGAATGGCAGAGGGAGAGGGAGAAGCATGCTCCCAGCTGAGCAGGGAGCCCAATGAGGACTGGATTCCAGGACCCTGAGATCATGACCTGAGCTCCAAAGTCAGATGCTTAATCGACGGAGCCACGCAGGCGCCCCTGACCGAGACAGTCTTGAGAATGCTCAGGTGTTTTTTGGAATGTGCCCCAGTCTGGGTTTGTCTGGCATTTTCCTCATGATGAGATGGGGTCACAGGCATATCTCTGAGATGAAGACCATTCTCATTCACAGCATATCTAGGGTGTACGACGGCCACATGACATCATGGATCAGGTTCACCTGACCACTTGTCAGGGGAGTCAGGCTTTGCTTTGCTTTTCTTTATCAAACATGACAAAGTCATGTTTGTCAGGCTTCTTCTCTGTAAGGTTATTATTTTTTCCTTTCCCTGTCTGTTCTTTGGAAGCAAGTCACGAATTCCAGCCCACCCCAGCTCTCTCCTAGAGTGGAGCAGTCGCTACAGGTTACTAGGACTCCTCTGCAAGCAAACTGTGTCCTTCCTCCCTATGTATTGATTTATTCACTCACTTGTCCCCGTCAGTAGAGACTCCTGCAAAAAATGATTTTCTACATTGGCACAGTTCTGTCCACATGTAAACAGACGCCGATACGCTAGGTTGTTAAAAACTAACTGTGAACCGGAGTGCTTCTCCAGGTGGGAACAGATGAGCCCACCTGCTCCACATGGGCTCGGGCTCCGTGGTGCCATTCTCGTTCTACTCTAAGTTCTGCTGGAGCCTCGTGAGGGCCGGGTTCTCATCTTCCCTTCCCTGCTGGCCCAGACCATCCGTGAGGTGTTTTCAGGGCTGCCCTTCCCTCATTTGGGATGCCTGATTTGATCTCCCTCCTGCTTCTTCTAAATAAATTTTGGGAGGGATTAATTTTAGATTGACAGCAAAGTTGCAAAGAAAGTCGAGTTCCTGTAACTCCTCACCCTGTTCCAGCCTCCCCTGTTGTCATCATGTCATGGTCACGGCACATTTGTCAAAGTGAATGTGAGGGATATGGACCGTATTTCCCCCATTGACCTAAAGTCTTCTAGGGGAAAGGCCTGCCCATTTTCTGTTCCTGCACCCCAGGAACCCTCCAGCCCAGCCTACCAGTCAGGTTCTGTTTGCCCAAGGGAGGGCCAGACATGAATATCCTTGAAATCTCTTGTTCAGGTGGAAGCTTCTCCTGAGACATCTACCACGAAGGGTTAACTAATGGGCCCCCCCCCCAGATACCCTTCAGGTTTTAGGGAGTACCTCCTATTATATTTCAATGAACAAATGCATTCATTTAACTCATTGCTTCCCTTTTTGGTTTTGTGACCTATAGTCATGCAATTCTTAGCTTCCATCTTGCAGAAGATAGTGACCACAGGTGTTTCCTTTCCTACATTCTATAAGCTATTTATTAATGCCCACACCTGCTGTGCCCTTCACATTTGGCCATGCATTCTGGGGGTGAAAAAGGCATAGACCTGAATGCCAGAGAGTTATAACTGAATGGGGGAAGAGGGAAGACCCATAAACATGGCCATAAGAAAGGCAGAACACAAGAGAGATGTTGCAAAACCGCTAAACTGAAAGTTTTCTTTTTCTGTAGAGTCTTTTAGGGGCCTCCAGCTACCTTCAAGATGAAAGCAGTATTCTTTTATTTATTTATTTATTTTTATTTTTTTAAAGATTTTATTTATTTATTTGACAGAGAGAGATCACAAGCAGGCAGAGAGACAGGCAGAGAGGTGGGGGGAAGCAGGCTCCCCACCGAGCAGGGAGCCCAACGTGGGGCTCGATCCCAGGATCCTGAGATCATGACCTGAGCCTAAGGCAGAGGCTTAACCTACTGAGCCACCCAGGCGCCCCAAAAGCAGTATTCTTAACCTGCTTTCCAAAGTCCTCTAAAATTCCTTACTTCCTTATTTCTCCTCTCCTCTTCTGCATACCACCCATGGAGACCATCCTTCAGATTCTTGCCTGAAGGTGTTGTCTTATCTACAGGCTTTGCTCCTGTGGTCCTGCCCCACTGTTCCCTACCCTCCCCCCAACCCCCCCATCCCCATCCTGGGCAGCCCCGTAGCCAAAACACCCTTGCTGTTTCCCCGGCCAACTCCCACACGTGTATGTGGCCTCAGGGGCTCATTGTAGCCGAGCTTCTTCAGAGATGTACTCCCAATCTGGAGCCAGTTAGATCCTCCTGCCATGCCCTCTCAGACCATCCCGAAGTCTCCTTGACGTCTGTGAGGTGTTGATGTCTGTGATCCCAGACATCACATTTTTACGGTGACCAATATTTAAGGCCTGCCTTTATGGTGGGGGAAGACATGTTTCTCCCAGGGAGGGACTCTCTACCCTGTTCCCTGCTCTGTCTCCAGGGCCTAGCCCAGAGTCTGGGCTAGGGTGTGAGTTCAAGTTCAGAATGAATACACGAATGCGTAGAATGAAAGATGAGTGGATAAAAAGCATAAGCCAAGTGTTTTTACAGTTTCAGGAGAGGACAAAAGGCATTTAGTTGGTGAGGTCAGGGGGGATTCCTGGAGGAGCCGGCATCTGCCACTGTCTTGCAGGATGGAAATTCTGAGCTGAGGTGCTGGGCGCTGCTGACAAGAATAAGCATTAGCGGGAGTGTGGAGCAGGAGGGAGGGACGGATGAGTAAGCGCCACAGGGAGTAATCCGATTTGGCTAAAATCTAGGACAGACGTGAGAGAGAAGAGGGAAAGACCAGCGTGAGAGAGAAGAGGGAAAGACAAGTATTAGGACAAGGGACTCTATAGTATCAATGGCTAGATGAACTCAACAACTACTTAGTAACTAATTTAAAAAAGAGCAAAAGTTAAACAAAGACCAGATGATCATCTGTTCAAAAATCCAGTGCCAAGTATTCTACACAGGATCAGAGTTTGAAGTAGACAATAATCCTAAAGTCTCCTTCCAATGAAATTCTATGATTTCATGATTCTGGGGATAAGTAGAGTTGAAGATCCCTGACCAAGGGAGTGACACGACTAAACTCAGCTTTAGGAAGAGAAAACTAGTAGGATCAATTCCGAAAGGAGCTGGTCTGCAGGTTTGGAGCTTGGGAAGGAGGTCAGGCAAGAGATGTGGATGGACCCCCATCTTGTTAGACAGAAGAGGTGGTTGGAACTGTGGGTGGAGGGTGATCATTTGGGAGACAGCAGAGCAGGAGAAGGGAAGAAAGCAGGACATGGAGATGGGAGGTGCTCCTGGGAAGTCAGAGAGGTGAGATAGGCAGAGGATAGCCCAGGGTCATGAAAGCAATGGGAAAAGCTTCTCACAAAAGAGATGTTATTCTGCAGGCTCAGGTCCATCATGAACAGGTGGGTGGATGGTGCCAAGAGGGTCACTGCTCACCTTGGAGGACGCAGTTTTGGGAGAAGAGTGGGTGAGAGGCCAAATTGAGGAGAACGTGGGACAAGTAAGGAAGAGGGAGATGGCAGAGGTGATGTGGTTTCTGGAAGTTGAGTGGTGAACAGCAGGGAGGAGAGCAGAAGCTTGTGGAAAGAGGGGTGCAGGGACTAGAGCTGGGGTTTCATTTCAGTAAGAACAAACACAGTCCCGTGTAGACATGTGAAAGGAGTGGAATCTGGAGAGGAGAAGCCAAAGAGGGGAAGCAAAGAGTTGACAGCTGTGGTTCCAGAGGAGTGGGGAATGTTGGGGCAGAGGCTGGTTTTGGCAACAAAGGCAGGCAGCCACCATCTTTTGCCGAGTCTGCAATGTGGAGGTGAAGGAGGGAGGTGAGGATTCAGGGATGTTGGAAGGTCAAGGCAAGAAAACAAGTCTGTGTGACCTCAATGAAATGGGAGATGAAGTTATGTCTAAGAGTTGGAATTGAGATGGGCGGGGCGTCTCTAGAGGACGACGGGAGACCTGGAAGAGAATTTAATGGTCAGCAGGAAATGAATAAAAGAATCCCCAAGTGTCATTGGGAACGAACGCAGGCAGCTGAGGTTTGTGGCTTTGCTTCCCCGTGCTCAGCACCCGGGAGCCAGAAAGGAGGAGGCGAAATAGATCAGCACAGGCTTCCCTGGCTTGCGTGTTCACAAAGAAGGAAGATGTGAATGAATTTGCGACACGTGATGGGATGAGAAGCGCCAAGAAGGAAGATAGCACATGCCTCAAGGCCAGAGAGCGGGAAATGTGCATGCGACGGTGTGTCATCGTGTGTCTGGGGCTTACAGAACCCACAGCGCTCTCCCTCTCGGTCCTACACACGACACAGCGGCACTGGACACCAGTGGGCCTGACATGTGGGTCTGTGGCGGTGGCAGGGACAGCCTGGACATCTGGGGTAGGTTCTGAAGGATGAGAGAGGAAGAAGGCAGATCCCAGGGGTTGGCCAAGAGGATGGTCCGCAGGTAAGCCACACTTTGGGGGGAATCTCAGAATGATTCTGGGGGTCCCTGAGATGGTCTGGCATTCCCAGCAAGTTTGAAGCCAGAGAATATAGTCTTTTAAGATTCCCATTGCGACTATATTTACTGCCACGCTGGTGTGGGCCAAGGAATACAGAAAATCCTAACTACCTCATAGCACCATGTACTTTAAATGCGACAATATAGGGAGCGCATTCCCAGAGTGTCGGAAGGGTACTCTAGAAATATCTGTCCCCTTCATCCAAGCCCTCAGCAACGCACTAGGTCTTGCAGAGAAACAAAGAACGTGTGGGCTCTGCTCACAGGGAGCTCGCATTCTAGTTGGGAAGAGAAAACACTGACTGTATGGCAGGGGAGGCTGCACGGCCTTCCCCGCTTGAAACAAGGATACCTCAGTCACCTGCCAAACCTGGTAAGACTGAGGTTATGAGAAGGACTCAGGGCAGAGAGCTGGAAGAGGCCTAGGTGATTCTCATGGGCTCTAGAAGAGGTCCCCTGTGAGGCGGGCCTTGAATTGGGGAGGGAGATTTAGAAATGCAGAGGATGGTATGTGTTCAGAGCAAGAGAGGCAGGTGATACCAGCCATGGTGAGGAGAGGCACCTCCCAAGTGTTTGGGGGCGTAGGCTACTGAGCTAGGCAATCCTCCCTCATAGCAGTCCTAGGAGGTAAATCCTTAGGTTTCTTCTGGATACAAGTCACAGAAGCCTGACTCCAGTCAGCCGCAAAATAAGGCATTTCCCTGGCTCGGCTACCTGGATATGTGGGAGGGTCTCTCCCGCTGCTCTGGCTCTGTTTCTCAGTGCGCCTTCCTCCCACCTGCCCCATGCAGCAGCCACCTCTCCCCTCAGGACTCCAGGCTCACCAGGAAGAGGGGGCTTGGCAGTTGGTGGCTTTCACTGAAGAGCCAAGAAGTTTCTGTTTTAGAGGCTTTCATCCTGGCTATCCTGAAACCAGCCACTCACAGTGGGGATGGAGCCTGCAGTAGTCTGGAGTGCTGGTCCTCAGTGGGGATGGAGCCTTCAGTAGTCTGGAGTGCTGGTCCTCAGTGGGGATGGAGCCTGCAGTAGTCTGGAGTGCTGGTCCTCAGTGGGGATGGAGCCTGCAGTAGTCTGGAGTGCTGGTCCTCAGTGGGGATGGAGCCTGCAGTAGCCTAGAGTGCTGGTCCTCAGTGGGGATGGAGCCTGCAGTAGCCTAGAGTGCTGATCCTCTGTGGGGATGGAGCCTGCAGTAGTCTAGAGTGCTATTCCTCTGTGGGGATGGAGCCTGCAGTAGTCTGGAATGCTGGTTCTCAGGGGGGATGGAGCCTGCAGTTGTCTGGAGTGCTGGTCCTCTGTGGGGATGGAGCCTGCAGTAGTCTAGGGTGCTGGTCCTCAGTGGGGATGGTGCCTGCAGTTGTCTTGAGTGCTGGTCCTCAAACAGGTTGCATCAGAAGAGCCCTGGACTGCTTGTTGGGACAAACTGCTGGGCTCCACCCCCAGATGGTCTGATGCCACTGGCCTGGGATAGCCTGAGATTTGAGACTTCTGAAAGTTCCCAGAACTTGCTACTGGTCCAGCTACTACACCTGAGGCCTGCTGGTTTACATGCATGGATGGGGATGGCATAGATGTGGAGAGGTCAATATCAATGCCCTCTATGGACCATCATCATCTCCACCTTATACACAAAGAAACTGAGACTGAGAAATTTCAAGTGTCAAGTTCATGCAGTCTGATGTGAAAGCCTGTGTTCACCACTGAGCAGGAGGCCTTTCTTGTGCAGAAGACCTCAGCAGTAGGGCATGAGATGGGCCAGACAGGCTATAAAGATATTAGAGTTTCTTAAAAGCCAAAGGAACTTAAACTTGAAACCCTGGGCAGTAGGGAGCCATCATAAGTTCTTGAGGAAGAGTGTTTTATGAGGATTGGTCTGGAGGTGAAACTTTCATTTATTTTTTATGCAATTCAATTAATTGTTATGTTGAGAGCCTTTTTTTGTTCCTGAATTGCAAGAGAAACGGACTTTATTCACTTCTTTATTTAAAGTCAGATAGGTATCTGACTACAAAGGGAAAAGTTTCCCTTGTGTCACAGGTAGAATTCTCAACTGCAAGCAACAGAATCTGGCTTTAGCTCCTTTAAAGCAGACACGGAAGTTACTAGAAAGCATATCAGGCAGCTCCCAGAATCATAGGGAGGGCTAGAGAACCAGATTTTGAGGCTAAGTAGCCAGGAACCATGCCCAAAACCATGCTGTGGAAACTGGAAACCTCTATGGCTAAACTGAGCACCAGAGACAGCTCCGTACTTGATGCCCTGCTCTGTGCCAGGAGCGCAGACTGGCGGAAGTGGCCTCCCCCGCCAGCTACAGCCCTTCCTCTGTGCCCAAGGAGGGTCTGGTTGTTCCTGCCAGGCTGCCACCTCTGCCTGGTGCCTGCCTCACATGCTCCAGACCCCACGTCCGAGGCACGAGCCTCCACAGCAGAGTGGGAGTCCCGCGCCTGGCCCAGCACCAAGGAGGATGGCGGGGGGTGTAGGGCATCCTCAGCTTCCACCATGGAAATCAGACCCTGTCTCCTGTTCAGACTCCCCTGAGGGTATCATGGGTTGAACTGTGTCCTCTCCAAATTTCTATGTTGAAGCCTGAAGCCCCAGCACCCCAGAATGTGACTGTGTTTGGAGACAGGGCCTCCAAAGAGGTCATCTAGTTAAAGGGAGGGTGTTAGAGGTGCTCTGATCCATTCTGACTAGTGTCCTTAGAAGAAGAGAAACTGTGGGCACACCGAGGAAACCAAATGTGTGTGTACACAGAAGAAAGAGCACGTGCGGACATGGCCAGAGGGTGGCGGTCTGCAGGCCAAGGACAGAGGCCTCAGGAGAAACCAACGCTGCCTTCACCTTGACCTCAGATTTCCAGCCTCCAGAGCTGGGAGACATTGGATGTCTGTTCCGGAAGCCTACCAGGCTGTGGTGTTTTGTTATGGTGGCCTAAGCAGAAGAGAGAAGGGAGTGCTGAGCAGGGGAAGGGGGAAGGAAAAAGGGGTAGAGTGTTGAAGAGCCAAAACAGATGACAAATGTGCCTGTGCTCTCCCCACCCCAACTTGCCAGAGGCTGTGCCATGTCACTCACAAGAATGGGTGAAGATTTGCTGAAAGGGAGACCTTCAGGAAGAAAGACCTGGAGGGGTAGAAAGGGCGGCGCTTTGAGCAGGAAGACATTGAAGGCTCCCCCCGAGACAGACTTCCTACATGCTCCGTCAACCCGTGTGGAGAAGCCTGGGAGTCCTGGGTCTGTGTATTCTTGGGAACCTCCAAAACTGGCAAGGCCAGGTTGGATTTGGCAAATGCATGTGCCCCTGGCAGCCGAAATTCACAAGCTCAGTGGCGCGCACCGAGGGTCTGGGCTCCTTCCCAGGACGCACCGGTTACCAGCACACACAGACCGCCTTGCCAGTTGTAAAACTCCCTGGGAGAGCCAGGCATAAACACATGCCTTGGCTGAGGGCACCTGCTTTCTGAGCTGAGGTTTGTGGCCTTTGGTTTTGTGTTTTCCCAGTGTGCACGTCTGTCATCTTCGCCTTGCCTTCTTCTTTCGTTTCCTTTTCATAAGTGGGTAAGCGTCTCTTGTTTATATCCAGCCACATGTTAAGTGCTGGGGGGCTGAGGGAGGAACATGGAACAGACGGCGCGCCCCACCCCTCGCCATGAGGAGCCAGGGATTCAGCTGGGGAGACGTGTGTGTCTCAGCATCAGAGGAAAAATCCAGACAGTATAGTCCAGTTTCTTTCTTCTCTGCCTTTGGACTCTAGCTCATGATCCCCAAAGGTCCTGGAGCTCCTGAAGTTCTTTAAAAGCCACAAGCTAGCAGCATTTGGGCAATTGGAGGACCTCACCTGCTGGTGGAAAAACAGGAGGATGAGGGCTGGTGGAGGGAGGGGAGGAGAGCGGTGTGTGCGTGGGGGTGTCACATAGCCACGGAGGTTTGGATCCTGCCCCCTTGCCCTTCTCTGGCCTCCTGAAGCCGGAGGTCCAGGACCTTCCGAGTGGCCTCGTTAGAGTCCTGCGTTACAAATCCTGTGGCTTGACCCAACAGACAGTCTGGGGCTAATTGTCCTACTTCTGCCCACTGCCTGCTATGTGACCTCGGTGAAGCATCTGACCTCCCTGGGTCTGTTTCCCTTTCTGTAAAATGGGGTTAATAGCATTGACCTATCCCAGAGAGTTAGCCCGGGAGGCATCGCTAATAAAACTTGTCATAAAAGTCTTTGTTCCCCTAAGGCTCCGGGGCCCTGAAAAGAGAGGGTTTGGAAGCTGTGAACACGGCCCAAGGAAGGCAAGGGCTGCTTGCAAGAGGTCGCAGGCTCTGGGCGTGGGCACATCGGAGGAGTGAGTCCTCCAGCATTGATAGGCTGTGCCCTGTGTGAAGGGGCAAGGCTCTGTCAGCCTCTGATGTCCATTCCTTGCCATCAAACCACTCAGGACATCAGCAGCAACTCACGGGAGTGAGTGGGCATCAGCTTCTGGTGCTTTCCATCTCTCAAGGGCAAGAATCTTTCCAACAGCCCTCAGGTGGAAGTTGCACGCAAATCACGAAAGGAAGCCCAAACTTTGTCAAGAGTTTGTTTTTGTGTAGTGAACAGGGGTCAAGGAAAGAGTGCTGCCTTCTGCAGTGCTTAGACTGAACTGACCACGGCTTCTCACAGAGAGCGGAGGGTCCGCCTGCCCCAAAGCTGTGTTTGTCTGTGTTTGCACGTGTGTGTGTGTATGTAGATGTGTGTGGAGGTACTCTGTACGTGTATGTCTGTCTGTCCGTGTGTGTATGTGGGCATGTGTGTGTGTGTGTGGGGGGTATTGCGTCTGTGTGTGTAGATGTGTGTGCACGTGCGCACACACATGTACACACAAACATGTTTGTGTGTTTACCTGGGAGTGTGCATGCAGGCATGTAAGTTTATATGTAAGTGTGCATGTGTACACATGTGTATCCGAAGGCATGTTCATGTATATATGTGCGTACATGTGCCCACATATGTGTGTGCACACATGTGTGTACATAGATGCATGCATGTGTATAAGTGTACATATCTGTGCATGTGCAAACATGGGTTTATATGGCGCACACACATGTGCATCTCTATACATGTAGGTACACACATACATGCATGTGCATGTGCACATGACTATGTACATTTACATATGTGTACATGGGGGTGGCTGAAGGGCATGGGCTTATCTCCATGCCTCTCTCAGAGTTGTGTTCAAGTCAAAGAAGCCAGCACACTTGTGCCCAGCCAATGTCGCTAATGCTGAGGGCTGGCGGCAGGAATAGTGTGTGAGCGCTGGGAAGGATGTGAGGAGGGGCAGCTCTAGGAAGGCAGAGCCCTGCGTCATTTTCCTGAAAGGTCCCTGAGCCAGGCTTTCACATTTCATAAGCCCAGAATGGTCCAAGTCAGGCAGTGGTTTATGCTTATAATCTTAGAGATGCCATGAATGTGTCACAACAAAGTTTAGTTTGTATTTTGTATTTATGACAATTAGGGAAATCCTTTGAGTTTAGCTTTCAAGGTGGTTCTTTAAAATATATTCTTCAGAGTAGCCCTCGGAATCTTTTTTTTTACGTTGTTTTCCTTGCTACTTTTTCTAGGATTAGTAATGGAGATTCAGTGGATGAAGCCCAGGCCTGAAAACAAGCAAACTTAGGAAGTTGGTCTCTGAGTCCTTCTGTCTAATCACATGTGAAGTTAGGGACTCTCTAGAGCTGTTTGGTCCTTGGGATGTTACTTGGCCGTTCTGAGTCTTAATTTTCTCATCTCTAACGTGAGGACACTAATAGTAACAGCTTGATAGGATTGCTGGAAGGTTAGGAGATACTAACAAGCTTCCCAGCCTGCGTGCCCGTGTCCAACCTGCTGTGAGATAATGAACCCCTCCCACAGAGCAGAGGGCCTCCCCTCAGGTCTGGCAGCTAGCCTCTGGCCATGAGCTGTGTCTAGGGCGTTGGCAACATAATGGTGAGTGAAAAGATAATGCAGAGTCTCCTGTTAAAAATTCGTGAAGAATCTCAAGATGGTAACATAGAACGTGAAATCAAGGGTGGGGTCCTTCTGATGGTGGGGCCCTGTGAGATTGCCCAGGCTATACGTCCACAAATCTGAATCTGCCTGCAGGTATCAAGCATGATGAGTGACATCAGCTCTTGCTCCATTTCAATGTGTTGAGGGGGTCATGGGGTCTGAACCCTCAAAACTGAAATCGACAACAGTAGTGAGCCCTCGAATGTCCCTCTGCCCACCACTGGCAAGGGGCCAGTGGGGCTACGGCAGTGTTCGTGTTCCAAGTGTCCAATGTGCTGGTGAGGAGGGGGACTGGCAGGGGACTCAGGTGCTCCTGGTGTGTCTCGCTTCAGGGGACAGTCAAATGTTTTGTCTTTACTCAAATCAGATGCTTCTGTTTACCTGAGGATGATGTGTCCTTTCTCAGTGTCACTTGAGCTAACTCTCTCAGGGACCCCTCTCACAATACGTGTATGTCCCACACATTAAAATGTCATCATGAGGGGTGCCTGGGTGGCTCAGTGGGTTGGAGCCTCTGCCTTCAGCTCAGGTCATGATCTCAGGGTCCTGGGATCGAGCCCCGCATCGGGCTCTCTGCTCAGTGGGGAGCCTGCTTCCTCCTCTCTCTGCCTGCCTCTCTGCCTACTTGTGATCTCTCTCTGTCAAATAAAAAAAAAATGTCATCATGATTTCGAAATATTTGCCATTAATAAGGCTCGATGAGGTTCACAACGCTGACATTATCGCAAGAAATGATGTTATATTTGTCAATAAAAGAACTTACAGTTTCTTCAACTATAATCTCAACTGTTGTATGTTTTTGAATGGTTGTATAAATGGTTTAAAATTTTTTGACCTCTCTGTGTGAACAAAATTTCTCTTCAGTGGTGAACTTCAAGAATTCAAGAGGGGTGTCTGGGTGGCTCAGTGGGTTAAGCCTCTGCCTTTGGCTCAGGTCATGATCTCAGGGTCCTGGGATGGAGCCCTGCATCCGGCTCTCTGCTCCGCGGGGAGCCTGCTTCCTCCTCTCTGCCTGCCTCTCTGCGTACTTGTGATCTCTGTCTGTCAAGTAGATAAATAAAATCTTTAAAAAAAAAGAATTCAAGAGAATACCTTTAAAAATATTTGGTCAGGAATTGTGCATAGACATTTCAAACCTAGAATTTGATATTTAAAAGATCTGGTCAGAGCAGGAAGCTTAAATTTCTCATGAAACATTTTCTCTGGGTATCACAATGTGCAACTGTTGACAACCACCAAGCAACACATATCAAGAGCTTCTTTGCACATAGCAAGAGATTCATAATATTAGTTTTGTCGTTAACATGCTATTGTCATCATTATGATACAAATATCAAGGACAGCTCTGAGCTAGTTGTCAGAAATTGTGAGTTGGAGGCATCCTTCCATTACAAATTACCTGATGACTCTAAATGAGTGTGTTTGTCTTTTTCATGTCTGCTTAAAATGCAGATAACATTACCTACTCATCCTGTCCAACATTCAATGTTAGGAGACGCAAATGAGAAACTCAACATCAAAGTCGCTGAGAAAAAGGAACTATTTTGCTGGTTCTGTTCTTTCTCTTCCTTTAACTCAGTGCTGTCCCACCACATGTGTCTACTGAAATTCACATTCATTAAAATGAAATATAACTGAAAATCTGGTTTCTCAGTTCCATACTTCCAGTGCTCAGAGCCACATGTGGCTGATGGCTACCATCTTGGACAGCACAGCTTGACCACTGGTTATCCCTTGATACTAAATGTTCACTCTCTTTCTGCTTCCTGTCCCACTTGTGGATGAGGTAGGGAAGATTTAAGGTTTTACAGAAACTTTTTTTCCCTTAATATTTTATTTCTTTATTTGAGAGAGAATATGTACAAGTGGGGGGTGGAACAGGGGCAGAGGAGAGGGAGAAGCAGACTCCTTCCCTCAGAGAAGGGAGCCCTATGCAGGACTCCATCCAAGAACTCTGGGATCATGACCTGAGCCAGAGGCAGACACTTAACCAACTGAGCCACCCACGTACCCCAAATTCTTCACAGAGTCTTAACCCATAATAGATATAAATATTTAAAAATCCTAAGTTCTTCTGTCCTTGATATGGGAAGATGCCACTGCTGGTAGGATATGGACTTGGATGGCTTTACTTTGGCTTCCCTGTAGCTTCTTGACCAGGCACTGGGCATTTCAGATGGGGTGAGGTGTTATAAGTAGTAATGAAGGAAAAGAAAACAGGACTGTGGCTTCATAAGCATGATGTTCTTACCATCCTGACTGCCATCTCTTTTTTTCTTCTTACGATTTTATTTTTAAGTAATCTCTACACCTAACATAGGGCTCAAACTCAAAACCCCAAGATCAAGAATCGCATGCTCTTTGAGTGGACCAGTCGGGTGTCTCCTGATGGCATCTTGATTGACGGCATCTTGATCATCACCCAATGTAATCATCAAACTTTTTATTTAAATAACTCTTGTGGACCTTCTGTGTTTCTCAGGCTCGTTAAATAAATCATGAGTGGAGGGAGTCTGAAACTATTCCCATAGCCATCCCCTTACCACACCCATAATTGGGCATCTGCTACCCAAACCATAAAGGAAAATGATTTTGCTGAAAGTTCTGAATGCAATGGGGCTGGTGAACTTCGGGAGTCTGGCTGGAGTCTTTGAGGACACCCCGGTGAAGTCTAGGACTAGTCCTGTGTAGTGTTTGAATCGTGGTTAAACTGTACCCATGCCACTTCCCAACTTCACCCAGGACATAAAATAGGGGGAAGGGTTTATTTGCATGATTGCCATGAGGGGAATCTTCTCTCTGATCCATTCTGGGTCAAATTAGTGTTTCTTTTGGCTGTTATTATTTAGTCAAATCAGCTGAGGCAGTTTGGGGAAACATTGACTTTCTCCATTACCTTTGGAAAAGGCTCAAAATAGATTTGTACAATCTGTGAACTTCCAACAACCACCACATTTCCCTTCCCTTCCCTTCTCTTCCCTTCCCTTCCCTTCCCTTCTTTTCCCTTCCCTTCCCGTCCTGTCCCTTCCTGTCCCTTCCTTCCATCTTTATCTCTCTTTTTTCAACATAAATCCTTGCATCCCTGATTTGGGTGTCCTATTTCATACACAGTATTCAGAAGGAGCCCTTGAGTGTCCAGGACTGATCCTTCAGGCCCACCAGGGCTGGCCCACTTTATCAAACACACTCTGGGCACAGTAAAGAGAAGTTTGCTCTGCAATTTGGACTTGAAAAATGAAATTGAGGAAGTCTCCAATTGTGACAGACCCCTTGCTGGGGGTACATCAAATCTGCTAAACTCCTCACTCTCTAAATGGACTTTGTTTACTTGCAGCAAACTTGCTGTGTTCGTTTGCAGGGGCTGCTATAACGAAGTACTGTAAATGAGGGGCTGAGACAACAGAAATGTACCATCTCATAGTCCTGGAGGCTGGAAGTCCGAGATCCAGACTGTGCCCCAAGTAGGGGCACATGGCCTTGAGACCAAGCTAGAGGCAGGGTTGGTTCCTTCTGAGGGCCGTGAGGAGAAGTCTGTTTCAATCCTCGGCTCTAGCTTCTGGGAGTCGGTTGGAAATCTTTGGTTTTCCCTGACTTGTAGAAACATTACTCCAATCTGTGCCCTCATCTTCACACGGCAGTCTCTCACCATGTCTGTGTACATATTTATTTTCCCCTTCTTTTTTTTTTAGAGTGGGGAGGGGCAGAGGGAGAGAGAAAATCTTAAGCGGGCTCCATATTCAGCATGGAGCCCTACATGGGACTTGATCTCATGACCCTGAGATCATGACCTGAGCCTAAATCAAGAGTCAAATGCTTAACTGACTGAGCCACCTGGGCACCCCTCTTTCCCCTTTTCATAAGGACATCAGTCATATTGGATTAGGGGCTACCCTCCTGACCTCATCTTAACTAATTATATCCGCAAAGACCCTCTATTTCCAAAGAAGGCCATGTTCTAGGATACTGGGGGTCTAAGACTACAACATATGGGGGGACACAATTCAAACTTACCATCAAGCAAGTGTTGTGTGCCAGGAAAGAGGGTGTGAGGGGCTAAAAAAGGGAAAAAGATGAGGAATATAGTCAAGGAGTGTAAGAGAGATATGTGTGACATCTAAAAGAAAGTTTTGGGAAAGATGGTAAACAGGCCTAGACAGGGCTCAGGTTCCTATTTGCTAGAGGATATGTTACTGTTCCCCTTGACAACTCCCAACAGAATGGCAGAGAGACAAAATTTGCATTTTTGGAAAGATTTTATTGTTTATTTGAGAGAAAGAGAGATCACAAGCAAGGAGAGTGGCAGAGAGAGAGAGGCAGAAGCAGACTCCCCCCTGAACAGAGGATGTGGGGCTCAATCCCAGGACCCTGAAATCATGACCTGAGCTGAAGGCAGCCTCTAAACTGACTAAGCCACTCAGATGTCTCCAGCATTTGAACTTTTGTCCTTAAGAAAGCTCGTGATTCAGGCTGGAGTGGGCACTGTATTGTGCTGTCCTTTAGCACAGAGATGCTCAGTCCCCAGCTACTTGGGGGGTCGCTGCTGATAGCTCATGGTTGGATCCTTCTCTACAAATCATTCTTGGCCAAAGGAAGCTACCTCAAGCAAGGTCAGGCCCCCTACCTGCCCTCCCTTGCCTTATCCTCCCCTGCATCCTGTGATGCCTTGATACAAAAGTACAAAGGCCTAGTCCCTTCCTTTGATTCAGGATGTCTCTGAAGGGCCATCCCAGCTTCAATGCTCCTTAGAAGTGCTCAGCTTCCCCCTCTGCCCGGTTCTAATTCCCTTGCTCCTTCACAAGCTTGGATCCTGAGAGTATTTCCCAATACAACTTCTGCTCTCAAATTTGAGTCTCGGAATCTGTCTCCTTGGGATCTCAACCCATAACAGTGGGTATTGGGAGTGGTCCTAGGAAGCAGGACCTAAAAATGGGGTCACTTACCTGCTGGAAGGCTGGTGTGTGGGCTGGAACACTGGTGGCAGGTGAATCTGAAGAGGCCCTGGAACAGGCCGTTGTGCAAGAAGATGGTCCTGGTGACTGAGAAAACTCAGGCCTCTGAGATGAGCCTGTGTCTCTGTCTGCTCAGGCTGCTGTAACAGAATACCACAGACTGGGCAGCTTCAACAACACACACTTGTTTTTCACAGCTCTGGAGAATGGAAAGTCCAAGGTCAAGGTGCGAGCAGATTCGATTCTTAGTGCGGGCCTGCTCAGTGGTTTGCAGATGGCCGCCTTCTTGCTTGTCCTCAGAGTCCAGGGAAAGCTCTCCAGTCTCTGACAAAGCCACTAATCCCATCACAAGGGCCCCACCCTCATGACCTCATCTAAACCTCATCTCCCCCAATGGCCCCGTCTCCAAATACCATCACACCTGGAGTTAGGGCTTCAACATATGAATTGTTGGGGGGCAGTGCACATTCAATCTAATAACATCCAGGGTAGTAGTCATTACAAGCTCTGTGGAAGTGGATCCCTGTGCTGAGAGCAGTTGATGCCTTAGAGAAGCCAGTAAAGGACTGAAGGAGATTGATGGCCAACTGGAGTCTCAGATGTCAAGAGTTCTGATCGAGAAGAATGGGGCCCTGAGGGATTGGAGGGTGACTTCTACACTTGGACATCTTGAATTCCCAGAGTTCTGTGAAGATCCTGGGCCTGAAGAAGAGGCCACTGCTCTATTTGTATGCAAATGCACAGGCCTCTACCCTATAAGGTGGCACATAGCCCTCTCAGGACCTAGCCCCACTCCAGTCCTACCCATTGGAACAAGGTCCCACCATAACGGGGCCAGGAAAGCATTGAGCCGGCTGTGCCCCCAGCCAGTGACAGAGCTCACACCCTGTGTACTAACAAGAGCCAGGAGACTCTGTGTGAGCATGAATCCTGAGGGCACTGGTCAAGGTGGATAGAACACAGAGTTGGGGAAAGGAGGATTTGTGGATATGGGGCACACTGTAGTATTTAGTATGCTGTCAAGGACCAGGGTCCCTGAGACTTTGGGATATTGGGAGACATTGCTAGCCTACTTAGATTGGTTTGAAGAAGCTTGTCAAAGACAATAGAAGAAGGAGTCAAAAGCTTCACTGAAGAGGGCATGCCATGTAAGGCTGGAAAACTCACCAGCCAACCATGTTCCCTGGAGAACCTGGAGGGCATTCTGTTCACCAAAGCATAAGGAATGCCAGAGGGGGCATCGGCATTGTGGAGAAATTTGTGGTGTTAGGGGAGGGGAGGAGGCTAACCTCTGGCGGCCAGGGCAGGTGGCAGGAGAGCTCTTAGGTGATTGGGCTTCCATAGCAAGGGGGATGAGAAGATCTCTAAATAACAAGGCCAAGTAGAGGCACATGGCCTTGAGACCAAGCTAGAGGCAATGATCATAGCTGGCAAAGTCAGAGCCACAGCCAGAGGGCCTGACACAGAAAGAAGGACAGACATAGTTAGGAGAACATGGCATTGTTGATTAAATGAGCCAAAGCTGGCCCCTGCATGTTGCCTCTAAGTTGTTTACTTCTTCAGAGCAGACTGAGATCATGAGCACAGAAGTCTGCTGTGGTCAAAATCCAAATTTTAAATTTAAAGCATCGTTTGTCTTAAATATAGCACAAGTAGATTTTGAGCCATGGAGACCCTGCTTACTTGGCATGCCCTGCAGAACATCTGTATCCAACATCTGCAGGCCATAGGCAAGGCAAACCCGGGGGGCCACTAAATCCTGCAAGCCATGGCTGCCCTTTGGAGCTCTCCCAAACCAGAGACTGCTCTCTGTGCTGCTGAGTGACATCTCCCAGACACCTACCACCCTCTCACTCCCTTCTCTCCAGGGAGTTTTCTCACACTCTTTCTCTCCAGATGGTGGCCCCTGGTCTCTGGAAAGTCTCTGTCCTCAGGGATTTCCCTTTGCACACAAGCCTATCAAAGCACTGCCCAAAGAAGCTCATTGTGCATTACTGCCCCCTCGTGGTCATACAATTTCAGGGCTTTGTCTTTGACCAGCCCTGAAATTTCTCAACTCAACCAAAGACAACCCAAGAAATAAAACAGGTGAGCCATCAGCAAGGGTATTGCTCCATCTATAGGATAAACAGAAACCAACTGAGGGCAGCCATCCAGATAATAACCATGAACCTTTGTCTGGTTTCCAGAGCTGAGCAGTTTTCAGACCTGGGACCTACTGAATGAAGTAGAGGAAGGGGGTCCTTAGAAGAATAGGCTCCACAACACTGCCATTGCCAAACATTGCCAAACATTGCCACAACATTGCCAAAGTCCTTCTCCAAAGGGATCTGTGGCCGTTTATTTGAGTTATTGTTCCCTGGGGGAAAGGTGTCAATTCAGACATTCGGACGACCGTTGGATGTGGCTTCCAAGTTGACATTGTTCCCTGGGCACCCAAAGTGTCATCGTGGCCCTTCTGTCAGAGAGCCTGGTAATACATGCAGTTCTGTTCTGGGCCTGGCTCACAGTGGGCCTGTTGTGACCATCATGTATCTCATGTCATTTCCTTTGTTTCTGAATGTGCAGTCAGAATGGACATACTCTGTAGTTGGAAGAACTGCTACTTTGGTTCCCCCATGGATGAGAAGTGTTGTAGTGCATAAGATCAAGCAGCACCTTTGAAACTGTATCCTTTTCTCTAACCAAGAGAGCAAATCAAGAATATTAGGGTGCCTGGGGGGTTCAGTGGGTTAAGCATCTGCCTTCAGCTCAGGTCATGATCCCAGGGTCCTGGGATCTAGTCCTGCATCTGGCTCCTTGCTCAGCTGGGAATCTCTATCTCCCTCTACCCCTCCCCCTGTTCATGATCTCTCTCCTTCCCTTGCTTTCTCTCTCAAATAAATAAAAGAAATCTTAAAAATAAAAACAATATTGGGTCCTGATGGAAATAGGGGAGATTAATGCCATTCCTAAAGACTAAAGGATAAAGGTAAGGTTGTCCTCATTATAGCTCCATTTAATCACATCCCAGCTCCTACAAAAACCAGACAGATCTTTCAGGATGACAGTCACAAACAAAAACAAGTGGTAACTTCAATTCTGGCTGATTTGCTGGTTTCAGTATCTTTGTTAGTTCTTTTAGTTCTTTGCTAGAGCTATTTAAGATGGTCTCAGCCATGGTATGCTGTCATTAACTAGTAAATGCTTTTTTTTTTTTCCATTGCCTATTAGAAAAGAGGATTAGAAATAATTCACATTCATATAAGCCAGGCAAGTATATATATTATGATATTACTTTAGGAATATGTATCTCATCCTTAGTCATAAAATGGGCTGAAGGGACTAGAACAATCTGGACATCCCTCCAAATACCACATCGGTCCATTATATTGACATCTGTTAATCAGACCAGATTAACAAGCATTGGCAAGTATGTTGTAAGCCTTGTAAGACACATGTGTTTCAGAGGACAGGAGATAAACCCAATGAGGATTCAGATGTCTGCCACAAGAGTAAAATTTTTAAGGGTGCGCTGGTCTGGAACATCATGGCACATCTACTTCAAAGTAAAGGACAAATGACTACATCTTGCACCGCTTACCACTAAGAAGGAAGCACAATGCCCAGCGGGCCTCAGGTTCTGGAAATCACATATTTCACACCTGCCAACTCTGGCAGTACCCAGAGCAGGAAAGAGCTCAGGTCCAGGCTGAGGTTCAAGCAATGTGATACTCAGGCCTTCTGATCCAACAGACTATGGAATTAGAGATATCTGTGGTGTCAAAAGGCACCAGGTAGGGTTTATGGAGTGCCCCAATAGAAGAATCACAATATGGGCCCTTGGAGTTCTAGAGCAAGCCAGGCCGTCTCAGCAGAGAATAATACGTCTGAAAAGCAATTCCTGGAAGCTCCTAGACGCTGGAAGAGATGAAGCAACTGACCATGAGACTTCAAGTGATCATTGCAACCAGAACTGCCTCTTATGAGCTGGCTTCTGTCAGTCCCACCAAGTCCTAAGTCTGGAGGTGCCAGTAACAATGTGTTATGAGATGGAAGTGGTCCATCTGGGGTTAGGCCTGGGCAAGGCCGGAGATGATTAGAAAGCTACATGGCTCAATAGGCCAAAACTCCAAACTCCCACTGAACCTACCACAGTTTTCGTCATAGTGCCTGTCCCTCAGCCCGTAACCTCTGGTTGCATGGAGTTGGGTGGTTCCTTACGATGGGGTGGTGGAGGTAGAAAAAGTCCAGGTGTGGCTCACAGATGGGTCCATATGGTATGTGGAGCAAGTCAAGAATGGACCGTAGCTAACTTACAACCCCACACCCACGGTGGCCCTGAACAATGAGGGCAGGGAAATCCTCTCCATGGGAAGTGCTTTGGGCAGTCATCCATTCTGTATGGGAGAAGATGAGTTTCTAAACTCAGAAGACATATGGACGGGTAGGCAGTAGCGAATCACTGGTTTGTCAGAGCTTTAGAAGAGAAAGATTTGGGGAAAAGGAAGACGACTGGGGAAGAGGCATGTGGTTGGATGTACTGGAGTGGGTATGAAGTGTGAAGATCTATATGTCTCATATTAACCTGGGTGGTGACACGCAGCAGAGAGCAACTACTAGGAAAGAGGCTCTTAGCAATCCAGCAGACACAATCCAGGAGGCTCTTTCTGTACCCGACCACAACAGTGCTGACACAGGAGTGCTCCAACAGCAGCATAGCTAAGGTAACAGAGACACGTGGGCCAACAGCACGAGTGGCCATGCACAGAGACTGACCACTGTGGCTGCCAAATGTCCAACCTGCCAGTAAGAGACCGATGCTGGTCCTCCGGACAGCGTTCCTGGAGCAGATCAACCTGCCGCTTGGTGGAAAGTGCCGTTATTCACCTTGACTAGAATGAATGCATGAATTGGGTCATGGATTTTCCTTTCTTTCCTGAAGAAACCAATGCAACCCTCTTTGTTTGTATAGTATTGATACCCCAATATGGGGGTCCCACAAAATGTCACATTAGACCAGGGGACCCATTTTTCAGTGGGCACACAAGCAGGGGACCCTGTTACATTGGCCCTGTTATATTCTGTCACCCAGAAACTGCTGGCCTAATAGAATTATTGAGGTGAAAGCTTGGAGAGGATACCCTGTGAGTATCCTCCCTTAATCTCTGCGATTATGTGGCACTGCACTCCCGATACATAGAATATATAAGGCTGAGAAACATAGTGTGGAAGTAGGAACAGCCCCATTTCTTCATTGCCAGTGACCCACTTAGGGAACTTAGGCTTCCTTCCCCTGAAACTCTAGGTGGACCTAGAGGGCTTGGTTTCCAGGAGGAAATCCTTTCAATAAGGGACCTGGCACGAACTTTAAACTTGAAGCTATGGCTACTGCTTGGCTATGTGGGGCTTCTTGTGCTAAGAAACCAGCAACCAAAGAAAGGGGTCACCATCCTGGATTGGGTAATTGACCTTGATCACCAAGAGAAGGGGGTGCCACTGTTATATAAGGGGAAACAGGGGGGATATATTTGTTTGCCAAGTGATCCAGTAGGGAAATCTCTTGGTGCTCCCCAGTCCAATTCTGATAACAAATGGAAAAATCCAGCAGCCATAGCCAGAGAGAGGTATGGCTGCTGGATACCTCCAACTTCCCAAGGATGATGCTCTAAGTCACTCTGACCAGCTAAATGGTATTTGAGAGTGGGGGGAATCTAGAATAAGTTGTGGAGAAAGATGATGAGTATCCATTGTGGCCTTGAGTCCAGCTACAGCTGCAGGTACTATATTCCGTGCCATTGAATATTTTAGGAACTTTCCCAGATGAAGATGAACATTGTCTATGGAGAAGGTGACTGAGCAGCACAAGGGGCAGATAGGAGAGGACCCTGATCCTTCTTTTGGCCCTTGGCATGCCCTAGTGCTGGTTGTGTTGGCTGGTGAGAGGCCATGGAAGGGAAGTGACCTCCATGGAAGGAGGCTACCATCTCATGACCAGCTGACAAAGGCCGGGCTCTGTGCCTTGACTTGGGTCATCTATGAAGGCCATTTTGGTTTCAGACTTCCTGGGAGAAGCGAACTTCTCCCTCTGCCCAGTCTTTCTCCGCTCACACCCCCTCAGTGACTGTTGACAAGGACATTCCTCAATCAACTTCCTGCAGCCCAGACTTCATCTCAGAGTTACTTTCCCAGGGATCCAAGCACATTATCTTCTCTCTCTCCTTTCACCCCACTATTTTTCCTCTTTCTTTCTCCTTTTTCTTCCCTGTTTCCCTTATGCATAGGGTGACCATATATCCTGGTTTGCTGGGGACAGTACTATTTTACTACTGCAAATTGGGTGATTCACCTAGCCAGTATCTCCTTTAATTCTTAAAAGGATCTTGACTTAGACTTTAAATTATGTGATCACAATTCACTGAATTAATCTCTTCTTCCTCACACACACATTCCTCACCTGTATTACATTTTACTAGGTGCTGGGAATGGAGAACTGAGTAAGAGATTCCAATCCTCTGAGCCCATGCTTCAAATTACTATTGAAATTGCCAAAAGAATATTATAATAAAAAGACATATTATTGCTGGAAACTAGAGAAATTAGCCATTCTTATACTATAAACTTCATGGAATTTCTCCAAAATATATTGCAGGTGAGACTGGATTGAGGGAAGGGTCTGCCTAGACAGGTGTTTCTTTTGTATTCATTTCATCTATTTTCTTCAGCTGAAAAACTACTAGGGCCCAGTGGCAATCAACCCACCAACATACCCTAACTCAAAGCAGCTGGGACTGCAGATGATCTGGGAGAATTTCTTTCTGAATCTGTGCCACAGAGCTATGCACTGGGCATAGTGAGGGTGTCAGGGTGAGGGAACTATTCTAGCACTCTGAATAGGTATCTATTTGGGGATGTATCCTAAATACAGCCTGCGCCCTGCAGAGACTGGCCACAGTAAGGGCAGAGGAGCCCACAAAACAAAAGGTCACTGCTCTAATAAAACAATGCCCCCAGATTAATACAATACACATGAAAATAAAACTCTCAGACATAAGGATGATGCTCTTTCTTTTTTTTTTAATGAAGATTTTGTTTATTTGCTAGAGAGAGAGAGCACAAGCAGGGGGAGCAGCAGGCAGAGGCAGAAGGAAAAGCAGGTTTCCCCACAGAACAAGGAGCCCAATGAAAGCTTGATCCCAGGACCCTGGGATCATGACCCGAGCTGAAGGCAGACACTTAACCCACTGAGCCATCCAGGCGCCCCAAGATGATGCTCTTTTTAGTATAGCTACATCTTACTATAGCTACCTTGTCATTCTCCATAGAATGAAAATCCTAAATTTAGAAAAGTAAAATGTATAGTAATTCTAAGTATTTCTCTTCTGTCTTCTTTGAGTCCTGGAGGAGCTCAACAAAATCCGTACAAGACTCTATCTCAACTCCCATTACCTGAAAAAGAAGAAAAATAGCTAAAATGCATCATTATCCCATTTTGTAGATGAAATGGAAGTACAGAAGGTGTCCTTGCCCAGGATACTCAAGTAGATTTGCCCCCAGAAGAAGCGAAATCACTGGATAGTCATAGTTTTTCGACATTTAAAGAGATTATTTATTTATTTTTAAGGAGAGTTTGTATTTGGAAGGGAAAGATCAATCTGCTGCAGCTGTGTAGAATCACTGGAAAAATAAGAGTTTTGCAATGTAACTCTTAAATAATTGTCATCACAATGAGAGTAAAGAATTCACTGACCCTTATTGTCAACATTCTATGAGAGGATTCTAAGCAATTCTTGGAGATTATTACCAAACGGAACTGTAATGGAGGGAGTGAGGTTGTTGTAAAAAATGATAATATCCATACATCATTTCCCAAAAATTACTCCAAGAGGTACTTTGGTGAACTGAGAAGTGTGTCTAAATGAAGAGCTGAAGACTATACACAGGGTCGTGAAAACAACTTTTCTGGAAAAAGGATTCCAGGTCCCTGTCAAAGCTTTATTTCAAAGTTGCCACGGAGGAAGAGTGTTCTGAGCTGGTCATTTCAAAGACTGTTCTCTCGGGATGCCTGGGGGGCTCAGTGGGTTAGGCCTCTGCCTTCAGCTCAGGTCATGATTTCATGGCCCTGGGATCAACCCCTGCATCAGGCTCTCTGCTCAGTGGGGAGCCTGCTTCCCCCTCCCCCACCTCTGCCTGCTGCTCTGCCTACTTGTGATCACTCTCTCTGTCAAATAAATAAATAAAATCTTAAAAAAAAAAGACTATTCTCTTGGAAAATAAATTTTCAGAAGAAATTTAATACAAAAAAAGGGTGCCAGTTAATATCAGATTCCTCTCAAAACTCACAGCTCAGAAGGTGCTTTTAGTTTCAGTAAAGTCTATCAAAAATTGTTTAAGAATGCTAAACATTTCCTAGAAAGATGTATAAGTTATATCACATACATAAGGAAGTTCTGTCCTAAACCAGATTTGGGAAAATTTCCTTTCTTACCATGGTACAATTTAGCAATCACATTTTTGTGTCTCGTTCAGTAGAGAAAACAAAATTTAGATCATTATCTTAGACCATGTTACAAGTTAAACTCAAGAGAGATTAAGCACATGAATATGAAAGCTAAAACTATAATAAAAGTGTCAGAGTATTTCTTTGTGACCTTGAAGACAGGGAGACATTTTAAATAAGACCAGAGAGCACAAAAATAAATGGAATCGATAATATAAAAATGAAGCATTTCTGGTAAAAAGAAAAAAAGATGATACTGACCAAGTTATGGGTAAATGACAACAGATAATAGTTGTAACATCTAAAACTCTCCACTGATTAATATCTCAGCGTACAAGGTACTCCTGCAAATCATCAACACCAACAATGGCAGTAGCAAAAAGCATTAGCAGCAACAATCTCCAAGATTGAAAATCCAATGGGAGAATGAGGAATGCTAGGAGGAAGTGGTTAACTGGAGGGGGACCCCAATGGCTTAGAAGTATCTGAAGAGATGTTCAACCCCATGAGCAATTAAAAAAATGCACATTTAAAGCAACACTGATAACTTTATATATATCAGCTTGGCCAAAATTAGAAAGTCAGATAATAATAAGTTTTTTTGGCACACTGTTGATGGGAATGTAAACTGGAATAGTCTTGAAGAATTAAAGCAAAATAGAACACGAAATTCAAAGATGCAACAATGGAAATGAGAATTATTTCAGATACAGAAAATTAAAATTACAGCAGAAAACAAGGTATATCTCTATGGCTGTATACTTTAAAATACCAATGATATAAATAATTATCTATGAGAATAAAAATTATCCAAATATACTCACCAAGAGAGAAAACTTGAATAAATCAATAGTCATCAAATAAATTAGATAACTTTTCAAATAAATTAGATAAATTAGATAAGGTGTCATATGGGAAAATACTGTTAATTTATAAGAAACATAGGTCATATGCTATTTAAACTAATCCTGAAATAAGAAAGGATAGAGGTTATTTTTTTTTTTAAAGACTTTATTTAGGGGCACCTGGGCCCAGTGGGTTTAAGCCTCTGCCTTCAGCTCAGGTCATGATCTCAGGGTCCTAGGGTCAACCCCCACATCAGGCTTTCTGCTCAGTGGGGAGCCTGATTCTCCCCACCCCCCTGCTGCTGCTCTGCCTACTTGTGATCTCTCTCTGTCAAATAAATAAATAAAATCTTTTTAAAAAAAGACTTTATTTATTAGAGAAAGAGAGAGAGAGAGAGAGCATACAAGCAGGGGGAGCAGCAGAGGGAGAGAGAGAAGCAGGCTCTCTGTTGAACAGGGACCTCAAGGCAGGGCTCAATCCCGGGATCCTGGGATCATGACCGAACCAAAGGCAGATGCTTAACTGACTGAGCCACCCAGGCGCCCCAAGATGATTTTTTTTTTTTTACAGTATTTGTATAACCTTGATACTAAAACTTGATGTGCTAGTTAGAGTTTGGCACAAAAAAATATTAACTGTTCTAAACATATAAGCAGGAAGAAATTTAATAAGGGAAATTTGGAGCTTGCAAAAGTATTGCAATAACTGGAGAGGCGGACTCTAAGTAGGTATTTAGGAATGACTCACAGATCATTAAAGAAGTTAACCTCCGGGGTGCCTGGGTGGCTCAGTGGGTTAAAGCCCCTGCCTTTGGCTTGGGTCATGATCCTAGGGTCCTGGGATGGAGCCCTCCTTCGGGACTCTCTGCTCAGTGGGGAGCCTGCCTCCTCCTCTCTCTCTCTCTCTCTCTCTCTGCCTGCCTCTCTGCCTACTTGTCTGTCAAATAAATAAATAAAAATCTTAAAAAAAAAAAAAGAAGTTAACCTCCACGACCGGAAGACTGGAAGTCATAGGGGATGGGAATGAATTCTGAGTGTCAAGAGATTAAATACATCACAGACTTACAAAGATAGATTTAACAAGTGAAAACTGTAGATCAATTTTCATCTTTCCCACAGTAATATAAATTCCACAAGGGCACAGATGGGGCATTGTTTGGCATGGCATCTCCAGCAAGTGAGGTTTGATAAATTTGTAATGAATGAATAAGTGATTATTCCTGTTGGGTTTATTATGGAAATGTAAGGACAGACTAACATTAGTAAATGTGTTAATAATTAATCTTAATAATAGAAAGAGGAGAAAAGTTCTATACTCATTCTGATAAGTGCTAAGAGTGTACTTGATACAATTCAACATATATTTTTGACCCAAATTTTTAAAAACCTAAGAAACATACTTATTTAATAATATTTGACACAATAGTCAAATTAATAATGGCATATTACAAAAATATCTGTATTATTCAGACAAAGACAAAGTTTGTCTCCAACACTTCTACTATTTGCCTTTATATTGGAGGTCCTAGCCAATGTGATAAAACAAGTAAAATAAATCATGTGTATTTGTTGGAAAGAAAGAAACCAAATATCAATAAGTAGGTAATATAATTGTTTATTTGGGAAGTCTAACTGAATCAGTTAAACTACAACAACTAATAAGAGGTGGCTACAGTTGATATATAAACATCAAATATGTTTTGAATGAAAGACAGAATAAATTAAATATGCATTATAACTAATCTATTTAAATTAGTCTTTCAAAATGTTGGTGCTTACTGATGAAAGTGGAACCAAGACCACAGAAACAAATTTGGTTATTAAGGGAAAAATTTTTAATTAAAAAAAGAGACCATAAAAAAATAGAGGTCATTATTTAAATTATTTTAGAATGGGGAAAGATTACCTGAGAATAACTCAAAAGGAGGATATTATAAAGGGAAAGATGAATGGATTTAATCACATACAATTGAAGACACTTTTTTTTTGTGGTGGTCATGTTTGTCTAATACAAGGGCCATTCCTAACTCCCATCTCTGAGGCCTATCACACAGACTATGGACAAGTGGGTGCTTGCTTTCTCAGCTACCCATCTGACTATGGATACAATATGTGACTTAGTTATAGCCAAGGGGACATAGGACTGTTTCTGGAAAAGCTTTTACTTTACTACACAAAGGTACAGAATTTTCTGGTATCTCTGTTCTTCTTGCTTCCTGACTTGAATATGTGCTATGATGTCTGCTTCTGTATCAACTATCTTAACACCATGAGACAGTGAACATGAGATTAAAAACATGCAGAGGATGATGGGGTGAAGAGCTAAGGAAACCGGGTAGTTTATGGCACTAGTGAGCATTACACCTAACCTGGGGCCATCTGCCCCCAGACTTCTTGTTATATCAGATAATTAAGTGTCTTTATTGTTCAAGTCACTGTTGGCCACTGAATTTGTTACGTGCAGATGAAAACATTCTAAGTGAAATATACAACTATAGCCACCACTAAAAAATTCCATAAATAAAATTAAAGGCAAACAAAGACTGGGGAAATATTTGAAATATATATGATAGATTAAAATGCAATATCTTTATTAACATAAGAATTTGCATCTCCCCAAAGATGTATGGTGACCAAAAATGGATAAAAAATAGTTTCCCCTTAGTGGAAATTCATGAAAGAGACATAAAGTGCAAATAAAAATACCAAAAGACGTATCATATCGGCAGAGTTTTAAATAAGAAAGTAACTTAAGCATTAAGGAAGGTTGGGGTGGGGGCATAAGAGAGTGTAAATTTAATCTCTCAAGAGGACAATCTGCTGATCTGTATATAGGTTTCAAAACAGGCATAGTCTTGAATTGCAATTTTACGTTAAGGACTTTATCTTAAGGAAAGAATTACAGTTATGTGAAAAGCTATAGCCACAGAGATGTTCATCACAGTATTGCTTATAATGGTGAAGGATTAGAAACAATTTAACCTCAACAACAGCAAACCAATTAAACAATTTATGGTATGACTTCTCCAGATAATTAAATACTATGCCAATATTAAGTGTTACTGTAGGAAAGTATTTAATGATATGGAAATATATGCTATAAGTGAGTCTAAAGATATGCATATGAGAAAGACTGGGAGGAAACCCACTGAAATATTAGCAAAAGCTGATGTTGATGCAGTTAGGGATGGTTATGAAGTTATTCTGTTGTGGTTGTTCTTGTTTTAATATTTTTTTTCCTGCAATACACATGCACTGCCTTTGCATAAAAGGTGCAATTAAAAAAGGGATTCTAGGAGGCTCTAGTCCTGTTGAAAACAAAATCTTGGGAGCCACTCTTCCTTCTGTCCTCTTCCCCCCTTTTCTGCTAACTCGAGGCTTGCTCCTCCGGCTTCTTCCGCCTCCTTGCTTCCCTGTCCCCCAGCTTCCTTCACCAACGTCTCCGGGAAGCGCTGCTCAAGGGCTCAGCTCTGCAGAGACCGCGACCCCGTGCTCCAGCGGTGCCGCGTCTCCCGCAGAGGGTGCTGAGCCCCGCGGAGGGTGCTGAGCCGGGAGAGAGGCTCCTGGCTCTCCCTGAACACCAATCAACTGGTGTCACACTAGCCGAAAGACCTTTCCAGAGCTCTTTGTGATTTTCTTCAGTTCCCCGGCGATTCCCGCGATCGCAGCACGCCTGCCCGTCTGCTGCGGTCCCCACAGCTAACCACACTCTGCTCCTTGAGACAGGCTTGCGACCTGTCAGCTGCGGCGGGAAAAGGCAGCGCAGAGCCCCCAAAAGCGAACTCCTAGGGAGTCGCATTCCCTCCGCGGGAAGCCCCCCCCCCCCCCCCCCCCCCCCCCCCCCCCCCCCCCCCCCCCCCCCCCCCCCCCCCCCCCCCCCCCCCCCCCCCCCCCCCCCCCC